>CM077309.1:67012500-67230000 GCA_039655065.1 Glossophaga mutica
GGAAGTGGCGGAAGGGACTGAATCCAGGAGAGAGCGGAGCAGGCGCCATTGTTCCCTCTCAGACCCCGCCCCCACATACAGCGTCACAACCCAGCGACTGGGCTGCCCCACGCTGGGGAGCGCCTGAGGCTCCACCCCTCACTGCGTAACCGCACGTGCGCGCGTGCACAGATAATCCAGGCGAAGGGGAAACAGCGGAAGGGACCGGAGTCCAGAAGAGAGCGAACAGGCGCCATTCTTCCCTCTCGGACCCCGCCCCCACCAATAGCGTCACAACCCAGCGACTGGGCTGCCCCGCCCTGAGGAACACCTAAGGCTCCACCCCTCATACGTAATAGCTGCGACCAGACTAAAACCAAACCAAAACAAAACAAAAAACCCCACCAAAAATGGCTCAAACCGGAGAAAAAATGAAAACCCCAGAGTCAATTCCTCTAAGCAACGAAGAGATAGCCAACCTATCAGATGCACAGTTCAAAGCACTGGTCATCAAAATGCTCACAGAATTGGTTGATTTTGCTCACAAATTAGATGAGAAAATGCAGGCTACAATACGTGAAATGAAGGAAGACGCATGGGGAACCGATAAAGATGGAAGGAAAACTGGGACTCAAATCAATGGAGTGGACCAGAAGGAAGAAATTAACAACCAAACAGAAAACGAGGAAGAAACAAGAATTCAAAAAAATGAGGAGAGGCTTAGGAACTTCCGGGACATCGTTAAACATCCCAACATCCGAATTATAGGGACCCCAGAAGGGGAAGAAGAGCAAGAAGTAGAAAACTTATTTGAACAAATAATAAAGGAGAACTTCCCCAATATGGCAAAGGAAATAGACTACCAGGAAGTCCAGGAAGCTCAGAGAGTCCCAAAGAAGTTGGGCCCAAGGAGGAACACATCAAAGCACACTTGGCTAATTACATTAGCCAAGATTAAAATGAAGCAGAGAATTCTAGAAGCAGCAAGGGATAAGGGGACAGTCACCTACAAAGGAGTTCCCATCAGACTGTCAGCTGATTTCTCAAAAGAGACCTTACAGGCAAGAAGGGGCCGGAAAGAAATATTTGAAATCTTGAAAAGCAGCGACCTACATCCAAAATTACTCTATCCAGCAAAGCTGTCATTTAGAATGGAAGGACAGATAAAGCGCTTCTCAGATAAGGTCAAGTACAAGGAGTTCATCATCACCAAGCTCTTATTATATGAAATGTTAAAGGGACTTATCTAAGAAAAAGAAGATCAAAAATATGACAGTGAAAAGACAGCAAACTCACAGCTCTTAAGAACCGCATCTAAAACAAAAGCAAACTAAGCAAACAGAACAGGAACAGAACCACAGAAATGGAGATCATATGGAGGGTTAGCAACAGGGGCATGGGAGGAGGAGGGCGGTGAAGGTACAGAGAATGAGTAGCACAGATAGTGGGTAGAAAATAGACAGGGGCAGGGTAAGAATAGTATGGGAAATGTAGAAGCTAAAGAACTTATGACACAAGAACATGAACTAAAGGGGGGAATGTGGGTGGGAGAGGGTGTGCAGGGTGGGAGGAATGATGGGGGAGAAACGGGACAACTGTAATAGCATAATCAATAAAATATATTTAAAAAAATAAAATAAAATAATAAAGAACGAATTTGCAGCAAAAAAAAAAAAGTACAGTTACTATAAAAACAGAAGCAATGGTATGAAAGAGCTTTCTCTCCACTTGACTTTTTAAAACTTGGAAATCGTTCACGATTAATGACTTGTTTCTAGAAGTTGAAAGTTTTTTTGTGAACCTGCTATCTTAACATAAACAGTGCACAAATGTTGAAGACATGGCTCTTAGCCACCATGAGCCCCTGGGTTCGGCACTTCTTCCTGTGTCCATTCCTGCTCTGGGTTGAAATCCCCTGTTACCCCGTTGCTTCCCATCCATGTGACTGGGTCTCTGTTCTCCAACCTATGGTTTAAAAGGTTTTTTTCTACAATTGATGTTTGCAAGCAAAATCCCAAAATGTTAGCTAGGGGAATCCAGTGTGCAGAGAATTGGAAATGAGTGGTGAAAAATAGCCACTCCTATAAAGAAAAATTCTTTATAGTAAGAGGAATGTTTAACATAAAAACAAAATAGCAAATCTGTGTTTTTCTTAGACAGGGAACAAATCTGTAGCATTAGCAAAGGTGACTTAGCTCAGAAGTTTTTGCCTTACCCTGCAATACTTAGGAACACCAGTAGAGCTTAGAGCTCTTTATGTTAAAATGTTTTTTTCTCCTATTTCTTTAAAGATTTATTTGTGTAACATTCTTTTATTATCTTGGATGATGTGATTTGGGAAGAGAGTATTAATTTTCTTATCAGTTCTATTTCCTTCCCACTTCAGAGAGTGGAGTTACACCAGTACTTTATGAAGTGAGAGCCATCAAATGGAGAGTTCATTCTGAACAGACTGAGCACTTCTGAGCTGTAACTACAGGCAAATTGGATGGACAGCTTAGCATTGATGTGACGGATGTACTGGAATCAAATGACAAGTGACAGAGTTAGGTACCTTCACACACTGCCACTACCCATCTAGTCCTTTCGTATCATCTAAATCTTTGAGACACAAAGTGCCTTAACTCTTTATTCCGTGCTACTTGTTCAGTCTGACGTCACTGAATAGTGTTCCTTGAGTGATGACTTTGACAGGTAGCTGGTGTTTATTATGGGTATTATAAGTAATGTATATTGAATGATTCATTTATCCACTGAACCTACTGTAGTATTCATTCATTCATTCAAGAGAAATTTACTGACTCTAATATGCCAGGTCCTGGCAGATCTGTGCAACCCTTGTAGCTGAGTACTTCTAACTCTTAAACATATTGCCTATATTATCATGCTACAACAGCAATTTTTAACCCTTTTCATCTCACAGCACATGTAACTTATTACTAAAACTCTGTGGCACACCAAAAAATAGATTTTTGCCAATCTTCTTGATTCATTCATACCAGATGGCTGTTGTTGTGTTGGCTGTTGTCATCTTCTTATTTCACAGTCTAAGGCGGGGGTGTCAAACGCATTTTCACCAGGGGCCACATCCACCTCACGGTTCCTTCAAAGGGCCAAATGTAATTTTAGGACTGTATAAATGTAACTACTCTGTAACAGTTAAGTGAGAGCTCGGTGCTGCTGCTGCTGGGTAGAAACAAGGTGCCAGGCCGGATAAAACAAGGTGGAGGGCCGGATTCGGCCCACAGGCCTTGTGTTTGCCACCTGTGCTCTAAGGGAAAAGAGGTCAGTGCCCCTGACTAAGTAGTCAGGTATTAAGTGTTTTAAAAATTCCTGCAGCATACCAGTGTGCCACGGCACACCAGTTGAAAATCACTGTGTTAGGCTGTGATGTCAAATACAAACTTGTCAAAACAAACAGTCTGTGAAGGGCCCTTGGTATACACCATTAATCTGTGATTATTTTCTAATGAGCTTGAGAATTAGATGCTGGCAGTTCATGGGTGTGGGGATCGTTCTGTCCCACACAGTCATTGACTTACTTACCAGAAAATGTCTACTGGCAACCTACTACCTACTGTGTGTCAGTCACTCCGTGAGGGCTGGACCCTCTCCCTTTGACTTGCTCTATGATTTTAGAAGCTTGCCTGAACCTTGCTCTGTTTTTGCTATACAGTAGCCCCTGATACATGGTTTCAGTTACTATAGTGGACCTTGGTTCAAAAATATTAAATGGAAAATTACAGAAATAAAGAACTTGTAAGTTTTCAATTACATGCCATTCTGAATAATGTGATGAAGTCTTGCACTGCCCCCCTCCATCCTGCCAAGGACATGAATTACACCTTTGTTCAGCATCTCCATGGTATATATACTGCCTGCTTGCTAGTTACTTAGTAACCATTTTTATTATCAGATTGAATGTCTGAGTAGCCCATTGCTTGTGTTCAGGTCACCCTTATAGTAGCCTAATGCCAAGTCACAATGCCCACATCACTCACTCACCTCCCCTTGACCTCATTATGTATACATTATATCATCCCATATCATCACAAGAAGGATGTGTGTAGTAAAGTGAGATATTTTGAGAGCTAGACTACATAACTTTTTTTACAATGTATCATTGTAATTGTTCTATTTTATTAGTAGTTATTATTGTTAATCTCTTGCTGTGCCTAGTTTACAAATTAAACTTTATCATAAGTACGTATGTACAGAAAAAAACATATTATATACAGGGTTTGGTAGTATCATGGTTTCAGGCATCCACTTGGGGGTTTTGGAACCTATTCTTGGTGGAGAAGGGAGATGACTATATGTGTTTTACCCAGGCTTTTCAAATCCTCCATTTGATCATAGCCTTCTCATCACTTGCATTGATTATACTTTATCTTCTCTATCCTGTGTCTGCTTCCCCCAAACCTAGCACAAGATCCATAACCAGGTGTTTCAGCAGAACATTCTCTACCAGCTTGCCTTTACCCCTTCTTCCTCTGCTGCTTTGGCCTTGGCAGCTCCCAGCCCCCTCTTCATACAGCCCATGGCTCTTTCTGACAAGCTAATGGACACTGCTGGTGGAGGTGCTCCCAACACCACACTGCATACACAGCATTGCATTCTGGGCTCCCCAGTCCTAGAAATTGGGATTTTAGAGTCCTCTCATTCACTATACCGACCTTCTTAGCACTTACTCACTACACTTGAACCTCTGTTATACCTTCGTTTCATCTCAGCAGGTGGTTTAATTCCTCTTTTACTGTGATATGGTGGTTTTGTGACTTGTTAAAGATCACCTCCCATGTTTGCAAGAGGGAAGAAATCCTCAGTTTATTGCACAGCAGCCATATTCTAGAGAGTGTTAATGATTATCCATGCTTATCCTCCACTTCCTCCCATTGCTCATGATCCCATTCATCCATCCATCCATCCATCCATTCATTCATCCATCCATTCATCCATTCATTTACTCATTCAGCAGATTTTTGCCAATGCTGCTAAGTACCGAATAACATTAGGCTTTAGTCAAGCAATGATAGAATACTCCTGACCTAGTGGGAGGAGAAGTTTAGTCATTATCTATCATATGGAAATGTACCTGACCTTTGGCCAGTGGAAAAATAAAGTACATTGGGAGTACCTAGGATAAACTCTCTCTAAAGGTAACATATGAACTAAGCTTCAAAGCATTTGTACGAGTTTATTAATTAATTAATTTACTTATTTTTCATATTTAAGTTTTTATATCCTCACCTGAGAATATTTTTATTTATTTTAGAGGGAGAGGAAGCAGGCTGGGGATGGGGGAGAGAGAGAGAAAGAAATATTGATTGGTTGCTTCCTATATGCTCCCTGACCTGGGATCCAACCCAAAACCTAGGTATGTGCCTTGATTGGGGATCCAACCCACAACCTTTTGGTGTATGGGATGACATTCCAACCAACTGAACCACCTGGCCAGGGCTGTAGGAGTTTATTGATTAAAGTAGTAAAAAGGGACATCTAAAAGGGAGAAAACAGCAAACATAGAAATATGAAAGAGCAAAGTATGTTTGAGTCACAGCACAGGAATGCTGAATTAGTGAAGGCAGACAGCAGGAGAGAAGTCTGGGAAGTTGCCCAAAGGGCCTGTTATTCCAAGCAAATGATTTAAGAGTATCCTTTGAAAACAGGAGGGTGTTGGAGATTGCAAGCAAGGGAGTGAATTGATCACGAGGACTTTTGTTTTGAATTATGTTTATGATGGTTGCAGAAGGCACCTTAAGGCACTGCAGGATAAAAATGATGAGGGATGGATGGCCTGGAGATGAGAAAAAGAATGGGGATAAATCTGAAAGATATATAAGACTAAGAATTCCCAGGTCTTGGTAATCAACTTAGTGTCAAAGGAGATGACAGTGACCTTTTCTTGATGAGAGAAAGTAGCAGGTTTGAAGGAAAAGGGTTCAGTTTTGGACATCTTGAGTTTTAGGGAATCTAAAGGACTTTTAATGGTGGTAATGAACAATAAAGAGAAGTAACTGTTGAGGATCCAATCTAACAAACCCTGGAATAAGTAGGGTTGAAGCATATACAAGTATAGAGGTCACAGGGGAATCTTAAGAAATACCAACATTGGACTTCCGGCCAAGATGGAGGCGTAGGCAGACACACTGTGCCTCCTCTCGCAACCAAAATTAAGGACAACAAATATTTAGAAACAAGAAAACAACCAGAACTTATAGAAAACTGAACTGTACGGAAGTCCAACAACCATTCATCCAGACCGGTAAGAGGGGCGGAGTCACGGCAGGAGAAAGTGGAGGTGCGGACCCAGGAACGCAAACAGCAGCAGCTGGCAGTTCCCAGGTGCACAGGCGGTGGCTGGCGGTCCCCGGGCCTACAGGCACCAGCTGGCGGACCCCGGGCACAGGGGGGCAACTGTGCAGACCCAGTGAGGCCGCACAAGGCGGCTGGCTGACTGACCAGGTGGTCTCACATTCGAGCGTGCAGACGGTCCAGGCGGAGGGGCAGTGGCGGAGGGGACTGAATCCAGGAGAGAGCGGAGCAGGCGCCATTGCTCCCTCTCAGACCCCGCCCCCACATACAGCGTCACAACCCAGCGACTGGGCTGCCCCGCCCTGAGGAACACCTAAGGCTCCACCCCCTCACTACGTAATAGCCGCGACCAGACTAAAACCAAAACAACAACAACAACAACAACAAAAACCCACCAAAAATGGCTCAAACCGGAAAACAAATAAAAGCCCCAGAGCCAATTCCTCTAAGCAGTGAAGAGATAGCCAACCTGTCAGATGCACAGTTCAAAGCACTGGTCATCAAAATGCTCACAGAATTGGTTGATTTTGCTCACAAATTAGATGAAAAAATGCAGGCTACAATCCGTGAAATGAAGGAAGATGCATGGGGAACTGATAGAGATGGAAGGAAAACTGGGACTCAAATCAATGGAGTGGACCAGAAGGAAGAAACTAACAACCAAATAGAAGACGAGGAAGAAACAAGAATTCAAAAAAATGAGGAGAGGCTAAGGAATCTCCGGGACATCGTTAAACGTCCCAACATCCGAATTATAGGGGTCCCAGAAGGGGAAGAAGAACAGCAACAAGTGGAAAACTTATTTGAACAAGTAATCAAGGAGAACTTCCCCAATCTGGCAAAGGAAATAGACTACCAGGACGTCCAGGAAGCTCAGAGAGTCCCAAAGAAGTTGGACCCAAGGAGGAACACACCAAGGCACATTGTAATTACATTAGCCAAGATTAAAATGAAGCAGAGAATTCTAGAAGCAGCAAGGGATAAGGGGACAGTCACCTACAAGGGAGTTCCCATCAGACTGTCAGCTGATTTCTCAAAAGAGACCTTACAGGCAAGAAGGGGCTGGAAAGAAATATTTAAAATCTTGAAAAGCAGGGACCTACATCCAAAATTGCTCTATCCAGCAAAGCTGTCATTTAGAATGGAAGGACAGATAAAGCGCTTCTCAGATAAGGTCAAGTTCAAGGAGTTCATCATCACCAAGCCCTTATTATATGAAATGTTAAAGGGACTTATCTAAGAAAAAGAAGATAAAACTATGACTGAAAAGACAACAAACTCATAGCTATCAAGAATCACACCTAAAACAAAAGCAAACTAAGCAAACAGCTAGAACAGGAACAGAACCACAGAAATGGAGATCATATGGAGGGTTAGCAACAGGGGCGTGGGAGGAGGAGAGAGGGGGAAAAGGTACAGAGAATGAGTAGCATAGATAATAGGAAAAAAATAGACAGGGGGAGGGCAAGAATAGTATGGGAAATGTAGAAGCTAGAAAACTTATGACCCATGGACATGAACTAAAGGGGGGAATGTGGGTGGGAGAGGGTGGGTAGGGTGGAGGGGAATGATGGGGGAGAAATGGGACAACTGTAATAGCATAATCAATAAAATATATTAAAAACGAAAAAAAAATAAAAGTTGGAATTATGGGAAAAAAAAAAGAAATACCAACATTGAATGGGCAAGTAGAAATAGTAAAAGTGTTTTAGAAAGACAAAATAGGTGAAGGGTTATAAAATCAGGCTGCGAACTAGGGGGTCATAGCCTCAGGGAAGCTTTGGGAGAAGTTTCAAAGGGTGGCCTTCAGTGTACAACATGGCAGGCAACCTCTGGTCTGTTGGGTTTCACAGTGCTTCTCTGTGGCCTGGCACCACCTGCACCCGCTTCCCTCGGCCTGCCTGCTGTGCACGCTGTCTCCAGGCTTCTCCCACAGCCTTCCTGCCCCTAATTTGGAGAAGCATTTGATTATAATTGGCTTCCGAGTTTAAGAACTACTATTCCATCCTGAAGAATTTGAATCCACCGTGCAGATAGTTGCAAGTAGGCGATAAAAACATGGACAGCGCCCTTTTTGAGATGTTAATTGATTGGGGAAAGAGGTTGAAGGCTGGGTGCTAGAGGAGCAGAAGAGCAACCTGGAAATGACCATGTAGAGTCAGAGTACATTGATGTATTTGTAAGCTAAAATGAAGGAGCCAGTAGAGAGATTGAGTAGTAGTGGACAACTGATGGAGGCGTGAGTTTAAGAGAGGAGGTAGAAGGTGAACGAGCCCTTACTCTCAGAAGAAAAGGAGGAAAGAGCAGAAGGATGAAAATATTTGATGTTAGATGTGGGAATTCCCTTTCGCCTTCTCCATCATTTTGTCATACTCAAATTTTCTAAGTCACCTGAAACCACCAACCACCCTTTCCTTACTGAAACTCCCTTCTAACTTCTATGCCTCTCTCTAAGGCTGGCTCTACTAGACCCTGACTATAGTGTAGCAGAGAGAGATCGGATGACTTTGATTGGATTTTTGTTTGTCCACCAGCTGTGTGTATGCATGTTCATACTTCCTGATCTTCAGTGTTTTCTTCTTTTGAAAAAATTGAGGGTTAATATATACCCTACACAGAAATTGCAAAGACTGGAACTTAGTAAATGTCACTCTCCCTGTTTCCTAAATGTGGAATTCACTATGGTTTGTTCTGTGGACCTTTTCTCCTCCCCTCTCAATCTTACCCACTCCCTCTGAACTGTTTGACTAACCTCTAGTTCTTGCTTTCACTTCTCTCCTGAGAAATACCTCTTTCCTTCACTTGGCTGTTTTCACAAAAGTGTCATTATTCTCCTGATCACCTGGGCTGGAAATCTGAGAAACCCCATTGATGCTGCCCTAGGCTCTTCTAATCAGCTCCCAGATCATTGGTTGTAGCTGCATGGTATCTCTCTCACCCATTCATTCATTCATCTAGGTGATAGTGAATTATTTATCAAACTGCAAGGTACCTGTTAGATATAAGTCATGATGCCTGGCTTACCGTTAAGGGCTCAGAAAATTAGAATACAGTATAATGATTGCTTTGAAAGAGTTTAGTATAAAACTTGAAGAGAACCTATGGGAGAATGTCTGTCCCAGACTTGGTGGTGGGATGGTCTATAAAAGCTTCTTAGCATGAACTGAATTTTGAAGTTCAATAGAAATTGGCTCCTTAAAGATTCATGGCAGAGGCACAGAAGTAGAAGGAATATATGTGTAGAGCTACAGAGACATTGGAGTCAGTTTTTTGAGCGCGGCCACAATGTGGATAGGGAGAGGGGAGAGGACACTGTTACAGCTGGAGAGTTAAGGGCTGTGTGCCAGCCCAGTATTGTGCAACAGAAATAAAATGGAATCCACGTGAGGAATTTAACTTCTCTATTAGCTACATTTTAAAAAGTGAAAAGAATCTGCTGTAAATTATATTTCATTTAATATAGTTTATCCAAAATATCATTATTTCAGTATGGATTCAATATTAACAATTTATGAGGCACCCTTTATATTATTTTCTTTCATACTAATTCTGATAAATCATCTTGATTTAGATATTAAAATTTCATTATGAATGTGCGATCTTTATTTAAATTTAATAAAATTTACCATTGAAAAAGTAGATTAGTAGATTCACATACACAAGTTGTTTAACACGTACTTAAAAGGTTTTCAATAACTGCTCCAAATATCAGTTTTAAATTTAAACTAGTTTGCATTAAATTACACATATTAAAAATTCAGTTCTGCAGTCATAGCTAACCACATTTTAAATGCTAGGTAGCCTCCTGTGGCCAGTGACTTTGTTGGACAGAGCAGGCCTTGAAGTTTGGGACTTTACACTAGAGGCCATAGGGGGCTATTGAAGGAGTAGCCATTGAAGCTAGGGAGTAGGCCACCCATGCTCCAAAGCAAGGGTATGAAGAAGCAGTTTTTATTAAATAAGGAATGAGAATTGGTAATATGGGAAAGCAAATCGAAGGAGGACTATCAGATAATTCCTGATTTAGAAGTGGCCCCTTCCCTGAAAACCCATTTTGGAGTTTGGGTGGAGGGAGAAGTAGGTGATATCAGTTTGTTTGAGACAAAGTTGAGGTTCATTTAGGATGTCAAAGTAGAAATGTCCAAAAGGTTACAGAGACCTGAAGTTCTGGAAAGATATTTAGGTTGAATCTGACAATGATTCGGGAGCCACTGGGTACAGACAGGCATGAAGTGAAGTCGCGGGGAGGATCAAGAGGTCCTGGGCTGGTGCTCAGAGCAGAGTCTGCTAACTACCAAATCGAGGTGGTGCTGTGTGGAAAGTGAAGTACTGTTGGAACCCAGCCATGCCTGTTTGTTCCCATGTTGTTTGAGTTTGTTTGGTACTACAGTAGAGCTGCCAGTTGGAGGAGGTGGGACAGAGACCCCAGGTCCTACAGTCAAAAGTATTCACTGTCTGGCCCTTTGCAGAAAAACTTTGGAGCCTTGAGGGCAGAAGGTTAGGCAAGATGACACACTTAAGAATGAACAGATGTTAAGCTCATTCAGAAGAAAGAGAAGGAGCCACCAGCTATGTAAACAGAATTATGAAGAGCATGAAAACCTGGAGGAAATGGGAAGAATTTTTTTTAAAGAGACAATATGAATGACAGTGTCCTGTGTTCTCAAGAGGTCAAATAAGATTAGGATTGAAAAAATGTCAATTGGATTTAGCAAGTCCAGGCACATTAGCAATTGTGATAGGAATACTTTCAGAGGAAAGGTGAGGCAGGAGCAAGCTGAGGACCTGGTGGGAGGGAGGAAGGGAGACAGTGGGTGAGTGAAGGAGCTCTCGAAATCAGCTAGCGGGAGAAGGAAGGGCTGTAGGTGAGGAAGATTGTTTTCACGTTGGCATGCCTAGCTGACCCACATGAGGGAGCCCTGAGGGAACAGGCGCCTAGGAGGCAGGGGAGGTGAGAGGGAGGCCAGCTCTGTCTCCATCCTCCCTTTCCACTGCCTCTATCAATGCTGTACTAAAGTGCTCTCATTTGTCCCCAGTCTCCTTGCTTTAGCCTGACAAGGGCATTTCCATCGGACTTCTTTCCCTAAAAAATTCCTTGTATCCAAGACCGTCCCTGTTCCCTGCTCAGTTAACTGTCCAGTGCATCTTCATTCTCAGTTTTGACACGTCCATTTTCCAGCACTTGTCCTTGTTTTTGCCACCAGCAAAAATGTCCTCCCTCACCTGTCCCAGCTCACCTAGCCCTCCAGTTGAGGAACCTCTTGCAATACGACACTGCATTACTACAGCACTGCATTTGCATGTCAGCGCCCCAGCTAAGTCTTACCTAACAGACCCACCAGAGGTGCTTAATTCAGTAGTATTTGTGAAGTAGAAATGCAAGCAAAAAATCACAGGTCATTAAAATTTTAAGGCACATTATAAATGTATTATTGAACAAGAAATAGGATTCATTGCTTTGATCTTGTAACAGTACAAATTTGCATAGAACAGTTTTCTTAACCATGACACTTGGCATGGGGGACTGGATGATTTTTGTTGTGGGCCTGTATTGTAGGAGTGTTAGTAGCATCCCTGGCTTCCCACTAGCACCTCTTTCCCCCAGTTGTGACAACCAAAAATGCCTGCAGACACTGCCAAATGTGCTTGGGGGCATCGTTTTCTCTCATGCTTTGCATTCTTAATAGTTAGATCCAAGGGAAATTATCTTAAAATACGTATCTTATTCCAGGCAGTAATAAATGGCAACCGTCCACTTTTGACCACTAAGCAAGCGGCTAGTGACTCTGTCCCATTCCACCTAACAATACTTCAATTTATAAAAAAACAAAGTGTGTGTTCCAGTGTGTGAGCCCATGGTTGTATCACTCAGCTAGTGCATGTGAAGACTGAGGTCTTAATACAAACTGTGTTTCACATAACCCTTCTGTTTCAGCTTCTCTGCCTGTTTCAAATCAACTACTCTATTTTGTATTTTTTTGGTCAGGGACATTCGGATACAAGTGAGGTCAGAATTCTCCCATCACAAGTATCCACCTGTTGGAAGGAAGCCCATTTTTTTGGAAAAGAACCAAAAACTTGTATAGCCATGGAAAGTTTTTATATCATTTTTTTTTTATTTAAAATACACCAATTCATGGACAATGAGCATAGAGAAACCATTGTACAGATTGAAGGGCTGTTTTAAAGGAACAGCAAACACACCAGTTGTAATGTTAGGAAAGCTTCACATTTACTGTGGTAAACTAAGCCACTCTGCTCCTGGAGTGGGCATCCTCAGAGTTGGAGACTTGGCCACAAGCTCTCTGATTCCTGTTCAGTCCAGTTTTCCTCCCCCAAACCCCTGGCGTATAGACATGTGGTAAGGACACTAATAATTAACCACTGTGTCCACAGTATGAGGTACAGGTTGCTAATCCTATCTGCAATTATTAGCATGTACTTTCTTGACTTCAATAAACTGAATATATAAAGGAGAAATGCCACCAAAAAGCCAATTAAAGATTTTCTTTAAGTATCGAGGCTTTAAAATGATAATCAAAGGCTGCTTAGAACAAGGCTGTTGTGCACTGTTACCCTGCTCTGCAACTACAACTTTTAACTACAACTTGGTAAACAGGAGCTAATTCTTAACAGTCGCCCAGAAAGTTAATGTTGTTCTCTAAGCTGTCGTTAGAAGAAATGTTGACTTTATTGATGTTATAGTATTCTGCCTATATCCAGGTGGAAGCAGAAAAACATTTTTAAAAAGTAATTTAACTGAGAACACAGTACTTGTCTTATGATGAGGAGAGAATATTTTGCACTTGGGAATTTTTTAGTAGCTTCCCAAAGATCTGGGTTTATGGGCTACTAATAATTGCTATGATTTATTGAGCATCTACTACATACAAGGCACTTTGCATATATTAGCTTTGTGTGTTCTCAGAACACTGTGAATTTTTCATAGTAGCACGTACACAGGTATAATCTCCACTTCTATATATGACTAATCGGTTAATATGTGTCTTCTCAATTCAACAGCCACCTCCATGGAGATGGATCTGTATCAATTTTTGTTCCCCATTGTTGCCCCAAAATTAATACATAATCTGAAACATATTAGGTACATATTAGAGGGATGAATGAACTCACATGCAGAGTAATATAATTTTAAACATACTGAATTGGAAAGAGTGGTTGGGTGGCTTATTGAAACTTGTAAATTGGCAGAGTGGGAATCCAATTGAAGTAAGTCTGGTATAATGGCTGCTCCCTTTCCACCACACTGCCTTCTCAGACTGTAAATAGATTACCTGGGGGATCTTACTAAAATATAGGTTCTTATTCAGGAGATCCGAGATGGGCCTGAGAATTTGCATTTTAAAGTTTCCAGAAACTCCCCGTGCCACTCTCCATAAAACCATGCTTTGTGTAGCTGACATCTGCACCACAAGTGCAGTGCAAAAAGTGCTAACTGCCTTGTCTGTTGGATGTATACATGGTTCTATTTGAAAAGCCCCTGCCCTGAGGTAGAGCCTTTCCATCTGTACTGTCTCCTAAGGCAAGTACAAGGAGGATCTGCTCTTGGATCAATACCTAGCCCCTGCATCAGTTGGTTATCCAGGGGCTGTGATCTTTGTTGAGTCTTAACTCATGTATTAATAATGTTAATGGACCCTGTTGCCTCCATTATGTCTCATACTGGTCCAGGTGTTATTTCTCCTCTAAAGATGTCCAGTGCCTTCATCCCTCACAATTACCCTGGAAATGCCAAGGAGTAGCAACACTCTTTCAAAAGTTTCTTTGGATATTTAGTTGATGAATGAGTCCTGTTAAGAATCCCATCACCAAACACCAGATGGTCCCACCATCAACTCTGTTGCCATCCAGTGGCATGGATACCCAGTGTGTGAGGTGGGGAGGCCACCATCACCTATCCTGCTATTGGTGCCCAGTCTGCCTTTTCTGGGCACTTCAAGCTGTAGCCCTCTTGCTGGCCTGTCTGTGGCAGTCTCTTCCTAAATACTCCCCCTGGCTCAGCATTTCCTCTTAGCTTTTGAGAAAGAAGTAAAGAAGTTAGCATATTTATTAGTTAGATATTGGCAGGGGACAGGTCCAAGGTCTAGGAACTTATCTGATCATTTGACACCATACAACGAAGCATATCTCTGTGAGAAGGGGCCCTTCAGTTAGAGCTGTAATAACTTATCCCTGAAAAGCCTGAGGCCCAGCCCCACCTGTACTTTGTCACCAGCCTGCTGACTGTAAGATGGTATCTGAGTTCTTTACTTTAGGCCTACTGATTCTCATTTTTCATAGCCATTAATACCAGATCTAGTCATCATCTTTATGCCTAATGGGAGCTTATTCTTCATCATGTAACATTATGTCTCCATTTTTACACATATGCAAAATTGGAATATGAGTATATGTTGTATTTTAATTGTGTAATAGTAAAAATTGAAGGGGCGCTTTTAAAAAGGTTTATTTTAGCTCTGTATTTTGAAAAACTTCCTTCTGTATAGCACTCAGATGCACTAAATGGTCATGAGGGTAGTTTAATGAAATGAGGACTTACAAATTAAGGGTGTCATTATACAGTATTATTGAAATCATACTGAAATGGGCAGATACCTGTAGTTAGTTAGTCCTGAAGTCACTTATTGAAGAATTTGCTTTAGTTCCCTTCACATGGGCAGAGGAGACACAGGAATTATAAATGATGAATGAAAAATATACTACCAATAGAATTGAAGCACAAGGTATGTTTTGAGATCTTCTGCCCTATTACATTAGGTTTTCCCCTTTCATATTTATATTTTATTTGATACTGTTACATTGATTTTAATCTATGTGAACTATATGCCTATGCCTTTAGATTAATAAGCTTCCCAAAGGTAGTGATTAATGTGTACAGAAGTGGGAAGCCTCAAATAAAAAAGACAGCTTACATCTCATTTTACCTGTATAAATTATTCCCATCTTATAATACACATATATGTATAAAATCCCCATTTTACAGTACCTTAGGATCATGGTCATTGTTCCCACTAAAAAATACTGTGTTTTGTGAAATGATACAATCTTTGAGGCATTTCCATTATGTAGACACCATGTCTTTAAATTACAGCAATTTCTTAAGGTTTTAAAGCAAAATGAGCTCTTAGAAGTGTGATTAATAGCAGGGAGTGAGGCTAATGCTAGGTCATCAGTGGCACTCCATTACAAAAAAGGTTGGACTAATGAAAGCATTTATTTTTTGAATGATGTGCTATAGTTTTTAATCATATAATAGTTACTTGGTACTGAATAAACTCTGAACTTGTGTTGCAGAAAGGATGGTGTGAGAAAGGGCAGGCCCAGGAGGGAGGCTTATGTTAAAGCTGCCAGTTTGATTTTTAAGTTGTCTTTTGTAAGGATAATACCCATGATTTAGGAGCCCCACCAGTGTGGGGCAGGAGTAGAGAGTCTAGAAAGTTGGTTATGTATCTCTCTGGTACAGAGAGATACTGTGTACACTCTACTGTGTACACAGTAGGCTCTTTATAAGTGCTTTGTATGTTACATTGTTAGGAACATCTTGCTTAGGAGTCAAGATAGACACTCTATATGGGTCTCTGAAGTCTCCGCCAGTTCAGTTCCCAGTACATGTGCTTGTACAACTCACTGGTATGTTGGAAGAGGATTTTTCGATGGTTCATAAATCATTCACCAATTCTCATTATTGTGATTTGATGTTGAAGCAATTCCATTTTCAGTCTGTTTTAATCCTTCTGATAAAGCAAAGGAGAAGGTGTCCATTTGGTACTAGTGTGTCTTTAATCTCTGTCTTCCAGTTGTAAGCTCATTATTGAACAAAGAGAGAACATGGCTCCCTGCTCAGGGCCTTTCTGGGCAGCAGGATCTAGCTAGAATTTAATAACATGGGTTAGGTTGTATTACATTTATTATAAAGATTTTCTCTTCTATAAGGAATACACACTGGCTTTCCATGTGACAAAGTAATGTAAAGTTTCCTTTGAAATAGATTTATGTTTGTCAAAAGTGAATAAATTTAAAAAAAATTATGTTGGTGGATGGAGATGCAAAAATTATGAAGGTAGAAAGAGAAGTGAATGCTTGAGGCTTGGAAACTGTCTCAAGTGCCCCCTCAGATGTCATGACTACTCTGAGTCTAGGAATTTGTAAGATTTTCACTCCAGAAAAGAGTTGCAGAAAGAATAAAGCAGTCCTTTCCTTTTTTTTTTTTTTAAGATTTTTTTAAGTACTTTTTTTTTTTTTCCTTTTTTAGATTTTATTTATTTATCTTTAGAGAGGAAGGGAAGGAGAGAGGGAGAGAAACATCAATGTGCGGTTGCCTCTTGTATGTCCCCTGCCGGGAACTGGCCTGGCAACCCAGGCATGTGCCCTGACTGGGAATCGAACCGCGATCCTTCGGTTCGCAGGCCCGCGCTCAATCCACTGAGCTACACCAGCCAGGGCTAAAGCAGTCCTTTCTAATCCTGCATCTCCCCAGAGCCTCTTTGGGACTTGTGCAGTTTTGAAAATCATTTACCAAACAGGATATAAAAGACTTCTTAATAAATGGACACTCTCTTCTCTTCCATTTATTTTATTGTAATGTGTTTAGATTTAAAAATTTGGGGACTGTGAGGAACAAAATAAGTAAACTGGGCACATGAGATAAAACTAAAGGTATGTGAGGACAAATTTACCACCAGAACTGCAGAAAAGGCTTGTTTTGTTTGTTTGCTTGTTTGCTTTTTATCCTACTCATAGTGAAGAATCAGTAGAATTATCTCAGCATACAAAGGAATTCCGTTTGGGCAGTGATTATATTCTAGGTTTGGTTTGACTTTAAAAACTCCAAGACTCTTTATTAAGAGAAATGGTTACAGCTCTTCAGATTGCCATTTAGAATTGTAAACCCTGTTCGTGGTCTTTTATTGCTGGTCTTGTTCATCCAGGCCTTAGGAAGATAAAATAAAAATGATAGTCAGAAGAACTCCTGGTGAATATTGTAAATGCAGGTAGTTGGGTAATCAACATTTTCCAATGAAGATGGGGAATGGGGTTGGCAGGACACAGCATTCATTTTGCTTTGACTTAGTGTTTTTCTCTCTTGAGTTTCACTGGGACATCAAATAAAATACTACCCTTCTCTTTGTCTACCAGTCATCCTGCCCATGTGCAGAGTAGTGAGTATGAAATCTGAAAATGTTCGGATCCCAAAGCATTTGAAGAGGCATCTCTATGTTTAGTTGTTTCAGCTGCCAGACTTGGCATCATCACTTGGAGGTGAGCAAGGCTGGGCTTCTGCTTTAGGACAGTGGGAGAACTCAAGCCCGGTCGTTTCTAGGACAGAAAAGGGAGAGGTCTCCGTGGCCCTTCTCTGGGTCCATAAAGTAAAGACAGACCCACCAGCCAGAAAAAATTCCTTCTATGAAGGCACTAAATGCCCTGTAGAAATTTCTTCTCTAGACATTGTTGAGGCTTTGGGGCTGTGTTAATTTAGGAAAAGGATACTCTCAGCAGAGAGCCACTTGGAAAACAAACCACAGCACAACAAAACAAAAACAAAAGAAAAAAAAAAACACTATCCTTACTTTGTGACTTCAGGATTTCAGAACAAAGAGTGGATCACGGGGAGCAGGAAGTGGGAGTAAGAACAGCCAGAGAAGGTTAAGGTGTTTGTAGTGGAACTGTCGGGGGAGTGGGGGACCAGGGGTAAGTGAGCCGACCAGTACAATTTTTAAGATTTTATTTATTTTTAGAGTTGGGGGAGGGAAGGAGAAAGAGAGGGAGAGAAACATTGATCAGTTGCCTTTTGTATGCACCCCCACCGGGACAGAACCAGCAACCCAGGCATGCACCTTGACAGGGGATAGAACTGGTGAACTTTTGTTTTGAGGGAAGTTGGCCAACCAACTAACTGAGCCACACAGGTCAGGGCAAATTTTGTTGTTTTTTTAGACAGAGATGGAAATTCTGATGATCTGATTGTTGCTAATGTAATTGTCAGAATCTTCTCAGGTGTACCTTTATTTGTTTTCATTTAGTTTTCCAATTTTGCTTTGGATATCCAAACTACATTTTGCTGTGCTTTGTACTGACATAGTACAGAATTTTAAAAAATTGATTCACTGATTATTGGTATAAAATACAGATTACCAAATATAAATTACCAAACTATTTTTCAAGTTATGCTTTGCTTATTAAATTTTAAGTAATGGCCCTGACCTCTGTGGATCAGTAGTTGGAATGTCCTCCCATAATGGAAAGGTCACGGTTCTGGTCCATTTGGGGCACATACCTAGGTTGTGGATTGATACCCGGTCAGGTGTGAGCTTATGTGAACTTCTAGGCCACATGCATATGATCCCTGCCACGACCCACCCCCTACACCATCCCAGCACAGATCCCTGGTCTGGGTGTGTACACAGGCAAACCAATGCTTCTCTCACATCAGTGTTTCTCTCTCTCCCTTCCTCTCTCTCTCTAAAAAAAGCAAATGAAAATGTCCTCAGGTAAGGATAAAAAAGATTTTAAGTAATAGACAACTGTTTTTCACACATATGAAAATTAAGTAGTTTAATAATGCCAAAGTGTCTGTAAAATAGATTCAAACAACATTTTAATTACAGATTATATGAGGTCTTCCAGAAAGTATCCGGCCTCATACTATGAAAAATAGAGGCATTTATTGAAGAAGATACAAGATACAAGAAACATTATACATAGGACAGTGACACTTCAGTCCCCTTAAAAGTAGGCACGTTGGGACCTCACACAGTTCTCCTAGTCGCCATCAGCTGCCCTGTAGTATTTCCTGATTCAACAGTCTGAAAATCTCTTGCTTTTCAGTGGTGATTTTAGTTTTGGGAAAAGCCAGAAGTCACAGGGCACCAAATCTGGGCTGTAGAGGGGCTGAGTCACCGCGGTGATTGGATGTTTCGCAAAAAAATTCTGCACGAGATGTGCTGCATGAGGGGGCACGTTGTCAGGATGAAGCTGCCAGTCACCAGTCACCCATAGCTGTGGCCTTCTGAATCATCTGAATAGTTTCTGCAGAGGAACCTTCAAGCTTAATGCAAAATTTAATGCAGATTTGTTGCTCTACTTGCTCAGTCATTTTGAATGTCTTGGCCACATAATACATGCCCCCACTGACAAATACAGTGAAGTTGTCATTGTTCATACATGTGCATTCCAGTCAGCCCACTCTCCTTGGCTGCCAGGTCACATCAGTGTTGCACAAACCTCTCTCATTATGTTAACAATGGCTGCAATTTTTCCAGACAGACCTGGTATACCTAAATATAGTATCTCTGATAAGGCATGGTAACTTTCTTATATAGTAACCTGTTTTACATATTAGTACACAGGAAGCAAAAATTTGAAAATACAATGTTTTTTTTTTGTAACATTTGCATTAGTGGTAATATTGAACTCGTTTTTTACTATTGACTTTGAAAACTTAAGATTTGTTTGATAAGCTGACAAAATGAATTCCTGAGTGGTTATATGTTACATCAATTGATTAGTTTCTTATGTAATCTTTTTAAGGGCAAAAATTATAACCCGATACAGTTCAATTTTTTACAGTGTGGTTGAGAATGCTACAAATATATTTGTTTGTGGACTCAGTGCACATAAAGGTATCTTGGGGAGAAAGGAAAATCAAGGTTTTCCTTCTAGATAAAATATTTAAGGTTTGAAGCATGTGTGCCCCATAAATTTCATTGATAAAGGATGAGCCTAGGAAATGAATGCACAGTTACTCAAGCATGAAAACATTACAGTCTTTTAAAGCTGTTACCAAATTTAACCTTTAATAGTTTAAACCATGTGTATGCTTTATTATTATCTACAAATAAACCAGGTGTAGACTGAGCTCATTTGGGGGTGACTTCTTATTTCTTATAGGGGCCATGTTTTTTTTTTTTTTTTTTAAATTTCTAAGTAATGTCATCAGTGAAGAGTTAATTGGATTTCAGTGATTTGCTCTGGCTTCTATGATGATGAGTAATCTGAGGTTGGTAACAGCAAATTGTTGTTTATAAGCAAACCTGGCATTGTGCAAACAAGCAGGCCTGGTCTCCAACTGGTCTGATTTCATGGTGGTCAGCAGCTGATCTATGTAACACACAACCTCTCTGCCTCTAAATGTCAGAAGAATGACTGTTTGTTTATCTTGCTTTCTTTGCAGCTGTTTACCCTGTAATGCATTTACCTCGACCTTGATTCCTAAAGACTGGCTCCTTTCTCCTGCCAGTTCTATTTACATTAGTCCTGCCCCTGGTGTCACCTATGAAATCTGTTGATTATTCCACCTGGTTAATGTTAAATTACTCTTGTAAGATGATGTGTTTGTTCATAAACATAAATGCCCAGGCCTCTTGTTTACTGTACCCATGGCAGCAATCCTTATTAAACAAATACTGCTTTGTTTGCGGGTGTGAGCAGCAGTTTATCCTGCAAGGTCTGTTTAAAAAACACACAGAGAAAAAACTTATGCTAGAATTTTGATAAAGAAAGAAAAAAGGGGAACTTGTCCCTGGAATGTGGTTGAAACAGACTTAGGTTTGCTTTTCTTATCTTTTGCTTGGATGAAGGGGCTGAGAGATTAGCAAGTTGTTTGGTTTTTCTAAGAGATTTCCTTAGTGTAATGATATCTATGCAGTTGTTTGCTTTTTTCAGAAGGGAGAGAGCTCTCCTGAAAGGCGACTAGCTCAGTCAGTAATAGAACCTCAGATGGCTAGAAAACTCTTTATGGAGCAAACAAGGATTCAGGAGGTATAGGAGAAAAAGTCTAGTGCTATGAACAAGGCAATCACCTTTAACAGGTACAGTCCTTGGGTTTTGTGTTGTGTATGCATTTTGTGTTGTATGGGCTTCATCTGATTCTCTGTGATGCATGTACTTTGTCAAGTTTGAAAAGGGGAGAGTCACTTTTACTTTGATGTGTTCTGGATAAATCCTGTCATGTGTAAATGGAGACATCTTAACTGGAAGGAAATCAAATAATTGATACACATTACATATATTTTAAAAACTACTGTTTTTATTCATACCTGTTGCTTTTGCTTATCTCATTCCACATGAGTTTTTGTGTTAATTCTTTCTAGTGAAGTAAAGCAGAAAATGTGTGTCTGTATTCAGCTCTGTGTGTGACTCTTGTCCCTTGGACACTGGGTGCCACATTAGATAAGACAGAACATTAGCCTGTCCTTTGTCATGTTTTGTAAATGGCAGAGAAAACTCAACCCACATCATCTTTGTTTTTCTAATTATTGTTTGTTGCTGTTTCTGAATTTTCAGAGTGTGCTACTAGCATTTGCTATAAATTACAAGGATACAGCAGAGACTGGGGTGTCAGTTGGAGGGTGGAGGTTGGGGTAATCATGGCCTTCAACAAAGTGTGGCCTTTTTAAATATCAGAAAAAGCCTGCTAATCTATCTGTAAGAGCAACTTTTGGGGGAATACATATGCATATTGGAGTTTTTGAAGGATAAAATTAAATAATTGTTCCTTTCACACAACAGAGAAATGCAGGCAACAGACTTGTGATGGCCTGCATTCACTCAGCTGCCATGATACTGTGAATATATTGTTCACTTTAACCAGTGGAGCAGTTAGGGGCTGGTGGCAAAGTGAAAGAGACATGAAGTTGTGTCAGCAAGCATGCCAGTCATTAAATGATGATGAGAACCTGGCCCCATGTATATAAATTATGAAAATGAAAGATTATATATTCTGAACTGGTTGTTGGTGAGTTTATTCCACCAGGCTATTTGTGAGAGTTTAGCTGTTTGTATGTTCGCATGGTTAAAGTTCAGCAGGCTTTGTTAATTCTCAAACTTAAAATTCATTTTGTTCTGTAAAAATGCATTTTAATTAAAAACCCCAGAACACCTGGCCCTGTCCCACCCTTAGCTTCAGAGGCTTCCTTATGGCAAAGCAAACAGTCTAGTACTGGATCTAAAGGCCCCTTTTTGGTATCAGTGTAATTATTTGAGCTTCTCTAGGTTAATATGCCAGGGAGTAGGTATACATTCTCCTTTTTACTTCTGTTTCCTAGAGCAGCTTCTTTCTAACTTCCATAGTTTGCACACAGTTTCTATGATTAGAGCACTTAAACTTTTGTCTTCTGGGAGAGGAGGAAAACAAGGCCAACAGTAGGTAAAATTCTGAAAATATAATTTAGACATCTGCAACTTTTATGAGGGTGGGATGCTTGTTATCTGCACTCATTGATGTTTTATAAAGATTTTCATGTTCAGGAAAGTTTGATTCAGACAAGCTGTGAGAGTGGGACAGTCAGTTTCCTGGAGCAGCATTGCTACCTGGGTATTGGAATTCAAAAGTGCCTTTCCTTGGAAATGTCTTCTCTCATCTTCACATCAAAAGTCTGATGAAGAAGGGAAGCCATCTCTGTGAGGATCATTATTTTGTTACCACCCAGTTCCTCTAATTCTATTCTGAGTCATGAATTACAGGGAAAATTAAGCATGCTATTCTTCACCATTTTTAGTCCATCTGAATTATTCTTGTATATATTAAATGTTTACCATGGGTTATGGTAGAGTTTTTCATTGGTTGATTATCTTTAAATTTTCCATGACTAGGACAGTCTTACTTCTATTGAGACTTAAAATGATTTAATGGCTTGCGATATTTTCTGAGTTTCAGAACTCCAGAACAGCTAGTCATTCCAAAGAAATACAGGAAATAACGTATTTTAAAAGTAGAAACAAAAAAATGGTGGCTTGCACTACCCCTTGATCTCATGTGATTGAGAGGTTAGATTTGAATTTTTCTCTCATTTAATCATTTAGTTAAGCATTCAACAACTGTGTATTAAATTCCTACTATGTGCAAGGTGTGCCTGAAAGTAAAGTTTGACATAAAAGATTTTTTAAAAACTCTTATTAAAGAAATGAAGGTAGGGGGGTGGGGAAGGAATCATTTTAATCTGAACATTTCTCTCATTTAATTGATAAATACAAAGTACTAATGGTGTAATTGATAAATACAAACTAGCTCCTATTACTTTTTTCTCTTCTTTGAACTGTAAAGATGGGAGAGCAACCATCTTGCATCATTAACAATAAACATAATTTCCTCCCCAACCTTCCCATTAACTGAGGCCTCCTATAGCTTCACTGAGTCCTATATCTATAGGTCTTCCCCCATGGCACTCTGAGGTGCACCCAGGCCTGTTGCCTGGGCTGATCCCTTTCCAGGCCCAACCAGTGGTTCCTGTGTTCTTGTTTCCTTTCGTGAGATGCCCAGCCCATCACCTCCATGATATTCTCAACATCTCCTAAGTTCTAGGAAAATTCCAGTCTTGCCCTGACATCCTATACGGCTAAAAAGGAGGCCACTGTTTTTTTAACATGTTTTGACAATTTCATTGCTCCTGAACTTTTTCTTCCTAAATGCTAAATGAAATTCCAGATTTTTAAAGATAGATCTAGACATCTACAGTGCCTGATAAAGTTGATAATACATAAATCATTTTTAACAACAGGTAATATGCATAATTTATGGGGTTACAGTGCTATCTTTTGGATATTTATGATGGATAATGCTCAGTTTTTGCCCTCATATTACTGCTTTAAATTATACCACAAGAAAATTAATGAGAAAGTAGATTTATGGGTTTCATTTGTTTGTCAATTCGGAAATTAATTGGGTGTTAATTTTAGCCGTCCCTCATCAAACCAGGACTTCAGTATGTGTGCAGTACTTTGCATTCATTGTAGCTTACCTCCATTTACTGTGGGTCACTAGCTTTGCATACATTAAAATAGCCCTCCGGCTCATTCCCTTGATTACTTTTTGAGCTTCCATGCATTAGAATATTTACACCTTTCTGTTATAATTATGAAAATTTGATTTTTCAAGACGATGCCTTCATAACACATAGCACACTGAGCTGACTCTTCTTCCTAAACTTGGCTCTTGGATGGTCTTTCCATGAAATGGGGCCCCTGCCCATGGGGGCAGCAGACAGACAGATGGTGATATCTGAAGGGTTCATTCACAATTTGTGGAAGTAATCTCAGATGAGAAAATAATCAGCTGTTCTTGCTCTGTTTCTCTTGTTGTGTTCCCCCTTCCTTCCTTTTCTTTAAGAGTATGCTCTGAAACCCCCACCTGTAGACAGGGATTCAGCATCTTGGAGCCAGTGTGCCCCCCTCCATCGTGCCCTCCTCCATCGTGCCCTTTTCTCACCTGCTTCCCTAACCTGGGTTTCACTTGGGATCCTCCCACCAGCCCTGGGTCTTCCCCCATGAAGGGTTAACAGCTGAAAAGCATGTGTCACACACAGACACTGTGAGTCTCCACTGCTGTAGCACTGCATTGAGAAGTCTGCCTTTCATCTGCGTGCTTTCTGTTTGCTCCCGTCCCTGTCAACATTTTGAACAGAAGTGATACCCAGGTGGCTCTCCTAGCACAGGACTCCACTTCTCCGGTTTCCCGCACGCCTCCCGAGCCTACCATGGCCACCATTCAGCAACTGGTAGGAAGATGGTGCTTAGTGGACAGCAGAGGCTTCGATGAGTACATGAAGGACCTAGGAGTGGGAATGGCTCTGCGGAAAATGGGTGCCATGGCCAAACCAGACTGTGTCATTACTTTTGACAGCAAAACCCTCACTGTAAAAAGTGAGAGCACATTGAAAACGACACAGTTCTTGTGTAACCTGGGAGAGACTACAGCTGATGGCAGAAAAACTCAGACCGTCTGCAACTTTGTAAATGGCTCATTGGTTCAACATCAGGAGTGGGATGGGAAGGAAAGCACAATCATGAGAAAACTGGAAGGCGGGAAAATGTTGGTGGAATGCATCATGAACAATGTCACCTGTACTCGGACCTATGAAAAAGTTGAGTAAAAATTCCGTCATCCTTCTGGACGGGAGTTAGCTGTGAGGATAAACAAGCTCAGTTCAATGAGCAAATCTCCCCATGCTTTTTCTCCCCATTGCTGTTCTGTTATCTTCATCGCAAACATTTTACATGCAACTGTTTCCAAGTGTTAGTTTAATTAGAACCAACCCTTTGGTTAGTAAATAAATGTGTTTATGCTAAAAAGAAAAAGAAGTGATACCTAGTACCCCACTAAGAGTGGAGCCAGTTTAAAGACCCATGTTACCTACCCTGCTGTTTGCTTGAGATGGGGATGTGTGGGGGGGATCTCCTTAGCTGCACCTTGCTGCTTAAAACTCCGTTGAGCCTTGGCTGGTGTGGCTCAATGGATTGAGCACCAAATGTGAACCAAAGGATTGTGGTTCGATTCCCAGTCACAGCATACACCTGGGTTGCAGACAAGGTCCCCAGTATGGGGCACACAAGAGGCAAACACATGTTGATATTTCTCTCCCTCTCTTTCTCCCTCCCTTCCCCTCTGTCTAAAAATAAATAAATAAAATCTTTTTTAAAATTATAAAAGTAAAACTTCATTGAGAGTATTGAGTTGTCCTGTGAATGAACATTTTACATATCTAAAGGGAACCAGTTCATTTATCTGATGAAACCCAGAAGTAAATGTATGCTTTATATCTTAATACAGACAAATTTTTCATCTTATTTTCTGACCAGCATGAACATAATCATAAGGATTTTGAATCTTCATGATGCAACATGAGTAATTTAAAGAGTACTTCTTTTAGAACTAGAGCTAGCCCAGCTCCCACCCTCATTCTTGTCCAGTCTATAAATTCTGCACGCAGTATAACTGATGATGAAGAGCCACATGTTCAACGTTTCTAAAATACAGAAATTCACATAGTCTCTCTATTCTTAGAGTTATCTCCTCTTCCCTCCTTCCTTTCCCTGCTCCCCCATCTTCCCTTCCTTTCCCCTCTCTCCTTTCCCTCTCATTCCTGCCCCTCTCTTCTGCCTCTCTCCCTTTTTTCCTTCCCTTCTTTCCTTGTTTTCTTCCCAAGAGCTTCTTTTATCTCTCCAAAATTGCATGACAGTTTCTTTCTTTCCTTGCACATGGATGAACAATGAGAAAGAAGATTTTTCCTTTTCAGTGGGGGAGGGGTATCAAGTAATCACTCTAACCATTTTCCTAAAAGTGATTTTGCTGTTAACTTCTCTTCTCCCCATAGAAGTGGAAATATACTTTACAAAAGTATGTTTAGTTTAATTTACGCATCCTTTCATGCACAGACCAAGTTCTTTAAGGGCATTTATTCTGCTTCATATAAATAATTGATCAGCCAAGTTAATTTACTTCTGCCTGACTTGGTCAACCTTAATTAACTGCCCTGGAATCAAGACTGAACTCTCTGTTAGCTTAAAATCCTTCACAAGCATGATAACAAGGGCTTTATTTTCCCTAAAATTTCATCATCAACACTGTTACCAAGGAAATAGTCATGATAATAAAGCATTGCTTTAGTTTACTATAAATATATTGGCCTGGACATTATGAATTCTCCTCTTCCAAAGAGTGGCTCTGTTGGCAGTGACAATAAACAAGCATGCTAAATTCAGTTCTTATCCTTTTCTGTAAGTCCCTCCAGCACAAACATCCATCTTTTGAAACCAGAAGCTCTGTAATGTTTCCAAGCAAGATGAGAAGTGGGCCATTTTGGCTTCCTAAGCTTTCTGACATCCATGCAGTTGTAGCATCAGCCTTTGTAGGGTGGTCACATATGATCCATTCAATAGAAATACAATAAAGCATTTTTATTGAATGGGTCCTACATGATGTAAACAGGCCAACCTCACTCTGAGAAGCCATATAGGAAGCCAGTGGAAGGTTTGGCTTTGTTTCTGGAGAAAGGACTTGTTATTGAGTCTGTGATGGCCATGCCCTCCAGGTGCCGTGTCTTCATATTCAGGTCCCTCGGATGATTATGTATCCTTTCTTGTTCTCTGTTTTATATGGAGCAAAGTGGTTCACTGAGGATGTTATTATACAAACTGAGTGCCAGGGACAAGCTCCCTCTAAGAGAGGGTGCAGTGTTCTGGGTTAGAGAATACAGATGCCTCTCGTACACATTGACTTGGTTTCAGACGACGCTGAAATTGTAAAACTTAATAGAAAAAGCCTCATACAGTTGTTTGCTAAAGAATGCTGACACTTCATCTTTGCCTTTTAAATGCTTTTCTTTGTCTGCCTGTCACCCCCATTATTGTCTTTTCTGGAATTACTTAGTTTTCTTTTCCTTGGTTTACCAACTGGACTTTGCACATGACTTTTGCAAATTGGAAATTCCCTGTCACTTACTGAATAGACAAGTTCATGTCTGAAATAGGGAATATTATGGCTGCATCTGTACCCTAACCTGCTGAGCTTTAGTTGTCTTATCTGTAAATTGGGAGTCATATCACCTGCTTTTTTTCTCTTTTACCAACTAGTTATGAGTATGAAAAGTATATCAGAGCAGCTTGTAGTTTGTGAAGCATGTTACAGATATAAAGGCTTATTAAATGGCTTGGAGAATTCCATAGAAAGAAACATTGCCTCCCCAAGTATTGCTAGATATAGTATTAGACATTGACACTCCTTTCACGTGTGCTTTTCAAAAAGCTTTTTATCCTCCTGATTGGTGTGGGAGATTATAGGAAATTTTAAATCTTCCAACCTACATACTACTGTTAGCGCTTGACTAATTAAGGACATCCTTAGACCAAAATAATCCTTTATGCAATTTTGGTCCCAAAGCCTGCACTCTCACAAACCTGATTTGCAAGCCAAGTTACTTGGCTTGATGCCTGCAAAACTTGTACCAGAGGACTTGGCAGCCTTCTTTGGAACTGCATAGAGCAAAACCTTCTTGTCGAGTTGTGGAGTGGAGCTTGTTCTTCCTACACCCACCACGACAGTGTCAAACCAAGGAAACAAGCAGGTCCAGCCTCTGAGACCCCTGTTTGCAGGTCTGATGTCTCAACAGTCACATAGTTTGAAAGCAGCCCTGCTCCAAAAGGTCAGGATGTTTGGATAAATATATCCTTTCTGAGGGCAGGCATAGATTTTATGTATAGGTAATGTTTTGCCTCTTGGGGATCTAGTCCAGTCCCTGACATAGGTAGGCTTTCCAGAGGATGGACATAGATGATCTAGATCTAGATCTAGATATACATGTAGTAATGTTTTTATTCTTTCTTTAGGTATGTTTATTGCATATCCTAATTAAGTCAGTGGGGTTTCTTTCTAACTACTCTAAGACAACTGCCCTCTCCCTTAAATACCTAGTCTGTCTTTTCCTTAGCTTCTGCACTAATAAGCAAGTTTGTGCCACAGAAACTGAAACTTTGGGGAAACAAATCCCTAGATTTCACAAATTGACTCCCTTTTTTGGTGATGAGCAAGGTACTTGCATTGCCTGGTTCTTACATCTTAGAGAAAATTATGGTTGTATTTTGATAGATTCTTTACTCTGCAACAGTAAGATTTTGAATGCAATTTTGAAATGCCTACAATTAATGGAAAGTCTGATCTTAAGAGAGTGTATCAGCTGTTGCGTCTGATTTGTTTCCCACCTGTTAACAAAACATGCCATTCTAATCCCATTCAGTATTAGATTAACTTTAAAAAAATATGTCTTCTGGATTTATGAAGTTTGTACTCAGGTTGGATCATACTATGCACTGAAAGGAAATGAAGAAAGATGTGAATTTTTCTGCTTTTAATTCTTCTATTTGGTTTTTGTGCCTGTCTAGAGAAAAGACCTAAACCAAATTCTAGCAAGAAGGCAACCTCCTCTGAAATTTCCACAGTGTTTAAATTATCCTGTTGTCACATATTTCATGTGTGGGGGAGAAATCTGTAGTGCTGATTGTACATATGTCTTTCCATTGTATGAGGGGGAACCCCCCCAAAACCCCATAATTTATTTATAAAAATTGTGTATTTGTTCATACATGTTTAAACTGCAGTGACCTCCAAAGCACTCTCCATTTGATGCAATACACATATCAAGACTTTTTCCCACTGCTCAAAACAGTGTTTGAACTCATAGATTTCTATGCCTTTTAGTGCTTCTGCCGCTTTTTGCTTCACCTCTTCCACATTGGCAAAATGTTTCCCTTTGAAGACTTTTTTCATCTGGGGAAACAAAACAAAAAAAATAGTTGCTTTGGGCAAGATCGGGTGAACCGGGGAGGATGGGGCATGGGGGACGCTTCGTTTTTGGTCAAAAACTGCTGAACACTCAGTGCAGTGTGCGCAGGTGCACTCATAAATCACCCATCATGAAATGGGCAAATGTGTTGAAAGAGTCTTCAAAAAAATTCGCTGAAGCTGAATGCAGCCTCTCAACAGCGCCAGCTGGTACACCAATACAGATGGGTTCCTAGAACACTCACCTAGAGGGGAAGGCTGTACTACAAGGGACCCGCCCTCCAAAAAATAATTCCTTTTCTGGGAGATCCCCCCGGTATCTGACCCTTTTTCCGTGATTGGTATTTCATATTAAAGTTTTAATTATTCAGGCATTTCTCAGCTTTCGTGTTCGAATTGTCAACTTACTTTAGTGACTATTGTATTTCCTTTTGGAAGTCTTACTCTATGAAGTTAGAGTAAGGCCCCGCCATTTCATTGTTTAGCCCCTACTGCACCTCAGCTTTAAGAAAACATGTGGTTAAGAATTGATGTGAGGCAGGACTTGTTCCAGTCCTGACTCCACCATTCCCAGCTGTGATTCATGCTAGGCAAATCAGAACAATTCTCCTGGAGCCAAGTTTTTTCATCTGCAAACTGGGGGTAGAAATTGTCATCAGAACTAAACGGGAGAATATCTATAAATCACCTGCAATAGGGCCTGGCACTACACTGGTGATCAATATATAGTAACAGTACACATGAGCAAATATTATCTGTCTTACGTCATAATTGGACATCTTTACCGAGAACTGTGTTGGCTCCCTTGGATAATGATTTTCTACCTAGAGAGGCACAAGGTGGAATGTAAATTGTATTTACGCAGGAGATATATATGTATACACACACACACACAGCACCATACACGCGCACACACACACATATAGCACCATACACACACACACACACACACACACACAATTTTATTAGATGTTTAGTACTTTCAAATTCAGAGCTTTTCTTTGGTATGCCTAGGCTAGATTTTTCCAGGAAAAATATAAGACGGCCCAGACCTTTCAGGCCTTAAACCAAACCAGAAGCTAGTAATGCAGCATGAGAAACACATAACTTGGAATGGGATTTCTCAGGACAATTTTAAGTATAAGACAAAGATCAGAGTCTGAATTTATTTAACTTTTGAAAAGTAGGGACTTTTTTTCCTCTCTAAAAGTGGCCTATCTTATTGTAATGGCCAATTTTGAAGAATTTTAGTATCTGAATGATTTCTAGGCATATGAAGCTTAAAATGCATTTTGGTTTTTGACTGTAGGCGTTTTCTACATGAATTACCTCTGGGGGCCTCCTGGTCATGTGCATACCATCTCCTAATAGACTTTGGTCGAGAGTATTTCCCTGAGAGTGTAACATCGCTCCACTGAGTCTGCACACACCAAAACTTAATATTAACCTAATATGATGTATAGAATGACTTACTGGATTTTGAGCAAAATATCCAGATATGATCACAGAAACTTAACTATAAATTCTAGGCTCACCTGAAAATATTTATTTATTTTTTCCTAGGGAAAAAGATAACCCATTTGAAACAATACTACTGGAACTTGAATTTGGATGGACAGTTCCATACTTAAAAGCTAGGGGGCTGATCACACATGAGAGGATACAGGGAGTGAAAGAAAATGACAACTGTTTACAGATTTTTGGCAGCATTTACAGTAGGGACCTTTTCCTTGTGCACAACAACTGTTCTAACAGCTGCTTTCTTCCTTTTTTCTTTCTTCCTGCTCCCTCCTGAAAATCCTTCTATCAGGTTTTTGAGTCATGATGCAAGAATCTGGGCCTGAGACAAAAAGTAATGGGTCTGCCATCCAGAATGGGTCAAGCAGCAGCAGCCACTTACTAGAGTGTGGCAGTCTTCGGGAAGTGCGGTCCAACGGGGAAGCACCGGCCTCGGATGTGGGGCCGGCTGATCTGGTCCACGTGCAGCAGCAGCAGGTAATGTGCTCTGGAGTCTGGCCGCAGAGGGTGGTGGGAGCCAATTCCACTGCTTCATTTGACACTTAACCACTGTGAATATTTTATGTTCACCTGACTCTCTGACTGTAAGCAGCATCTTTTCAGCCAACAGTGTGCTAGTGTCCTAACAGTTGACTTAAGGGATGAATTCTCAAGCTCTTGCGAATGCGAAGTCTTGGAAACCCCATCTTGGGGTATGATTGTTGAGAATGAGATTGAGAGGAGCCCTCAAGACTCCCTCCCAGCCCCAAATTTATCAGCATAAAGTTTATTTGGGATAAAATTAACCTTTGGGAAGTGGTACACAATGCTTTAATTAAAAAAAATGGATAACCAACTTGTTAAGCCTTATGAATAAGGCAACAAAATACAGGATAAAAGATTAAAGAAAAGTAAGGGCTTATACGAGAGAAAAGATTAAGTGAATAAAATTAGAAAAATTGGAAATACAGGCAGAATTAGATAAAAACAGGTAAAACACCAATCACACAGGCATGAATGTAAGAAATTGCTGCCTGCTACCTATAAGAATGTAGTGGTATGAGAGACATCTACATATGTTTCTGGCATATATTTGGTTGTTGGGATATGGCTAAATTCTATTAATGTTTTATATTATCTCTGTTTGGTGGCTCCACACTATGCACATAAATTGGGACATACTTGTTCCTGCTATATCCTTTTGATGGGTAAAATATTTTCAAATGGTGACCCAGGAAATGGTATTGTGTAGCTCAAGTGTTGATGAAAATCCGAATAAGTAAATAGCATATACCTGAAGACAAGCATTGCTTTTCCAACCTCTCTTGGAATCAGGACATATTATTAATTTTTGTTAATGATAATGGATTTTTTTTGTTCCATGTTAGTGGAACATTGATTCAAATGTGTGACACATAGTTATAGTGACACTGGAAAAAGGGTGAGAAAAGAATGATGCATCTTTGGGCCTTTCTGAAAGAAATGGAAACTGTCAGGGACTGAAGGGAGAGAGCAACAAACCTTCTCTCAAACATTTCCCTGGAATCTACATCATAGAAACAAAGAGAACCCCTTATATTAGGGATATAGCCTTTGGCAGGCTTATATTCTATTATACCAAAAAGGCATGTTCTATTTTCCTCCTTGCTAAAAAATTTTTAAAATGTAAGGACTCACTAGATTGTTGGTCTTTTAGAAATTGGTAGAACCCACAGGACACAATAGAACCTGTCAGAGAAAGAAAAAGAAACTAAGAGACAAGATAAAGTCTTAATCCAGAAGACTTTAAGTGACTTGATCTCTTTCATTGGCAGCTCAATTCCATCAGTGCTGCACCTGGAATGTACAGTGTTTGTTGTAATGTAAACTTTATGCATTTAAATTAGTCCAAATGACCTGATTCTAAACAATAAGATTGTTGGCCAAACCTATGAGTAAGTGGTAAAAGGGTATCCATGTATTTGTACATGTATTTATTAATGTAGTGTTTATAGATGTTTACGGCTTATGTTGAAAATAAACAGTTGGCATTTTGGAGTGCCGTTTTCTATGCCCTTACCATATAGAGGCTGAGATCAACTGCTTCTTTATGGAGTAGCTGAGGTGTGGCTGTTGACCAGTGAGATAAGAACCCCAAGTAATTAGTCTTTAGAGGACATTAATTAAAGGGGAATTAACTACTTCTGAATTTTATTTGAAGAACTTAAAATCATTCACTATCTTAAAGCAGTAAGTCAGCCAAAAACTTTACGTATATATCACACACATGCATGCACACTTCATAACAGCAATGACAAATTAACCTCACACAAGAAAGTTATGAAAGTGCATTTGTACGGCATCTTCCTTAAAAAGCATCAATAGCATAATTAGTTATTCACGTCTTGCTTTTTTATTTTGGTCGTGACTACTTTAGAAAATATATCAAATAAAGGTTCTACCTTTAGATTCTACTTCAAAACTCTTTTTTAACATTTTTATAGCAGTTCTGTTTCTATTTGCCATTGGTGTGTTTTAGGAAGAAAAAAAGCAGTTGAGCTATCATTGTGGCTAAAACGTCACATATTGTGGCTGGCAGGCCTTTTTGGTCTTTTAAAATAAAATACTGACAGCTGTTTGACTCCCCTTTTAACAGGTTGTTTGGGGAAAAGAAAATCTGTAGATGAAATAAGAGAAAAACTTCAGGATTCATAAAGTTTCACAGGACTAGAGTTATTAGAATTTTCTTCCAGACTGAAAACTGCAACAATTAAACATTTTGGAGAAATCTGAGTGTCAGTGTGATGGACTGGGGTTATTTTCATCATTTTTATTCTATAGGTTTTTACTTGAAGTGAGAATACCAGCAGTAAGAAAATCACAGCCATGCTGAATTCATTACAGCGGTAGTCACACAAAACCACGGATAAAATTTCAATAACTGCAGGCCACAGTTGAGTAAACAGTTGCACTGAAATTTAATTCCTGTTGACTTTTCCCCCATTCCTCGCCAGGGGCACATTCTGATTCTGTAGTACAAAGACAACAGGGGTTACAGCTTTGATTAATGTAGGACAGTGGAAGAGAATTAGAACTGTAAAATATGTTAGAAGTCTATGGAACAAAAAGATCTGGCTTTAAAAGGCTTGGTATAAAAATAAGTTAATTATGCTGTCTGTGAAACTGAATGGTGGAGGATTTTCCAGTTTCACCACAACAATCATTCATGATATAGGGAGAACTTTTACCTAGTGCCAGGATTTAAAATAAATAAATTCAAGTCTTTTTGTGCTTGATCCATTTTATCAAAGATAATTATAAGTGATAGCAAGTGCCCTTTCAGATGGAGCGCTTTCACAAAGATTCTCCATGGAGGACATGACTTCTCTGCTGGGCTTGGTCTGTACATTGACTAAGTGTCCAAATAGAATTCTTTTTTTAAAAAATTACATAGCTGACAACCTAGAAAATGGGGGAAATCTAGCTTTTCATCTTCTCTTTAAAAAAATCAGATCTACTCACCCTGAGCCGACATTTTCACAAGGGCAGCAATTGTTGGGAGATGAATTGCTACTTAAGTCAGGGAGCCTGCAGCCCTCCACGTGGCCTTAGTTCCCTACCAGAAGCCTCGACTGTTGGTGCCCTCCAGGCAGCGAGGTTGGTAATTCTGGTCTGGGAGATGCCATCATCACTCAGAAGTTACCAGCCAAGGAGATGTGCTGCCATTAGCTGGAGGAGCCTGCCAACACACCTAGAGACTATCTTCCTTGCTCCAACTAAATGTATTGTCTCTGTAATGTTTCAACTCTACTTATATCTGGGCTATAAAACTATTATAACAATAGTTCTCTAACAGTATAATTTGATAGAGTTTCTGAACATTTTCTTTTAGCCACTGAGTAATTCTTTACCCAGTACTATACGACTTTTTATTTCCTATTATGCGTGCCCCATTTCTAGGTCTGTAAAAGTTCTGTATTGGATGTGCACTCCTCCATTATGAAGCTCAGCAACAAATACTATTACCAATTGCTACAGTGGTTTTTTCTTTTCTTAAAGAAAGGATTTTAAAATGTCCAAAGCAATTTCATAAACTGTGTGGATTAATGCATTTTAAAAGTCTTGAATTTTAGAAAGCAGAATTTTATTTCCATATTGCTGCAAATGAGAGCGTTTTCATATAAGCATATTACATAGAGCATAATGTTTAGGAGTTTTCCCATATACAGCATATGCTGCCGGGTCAATTAACAGAATGCATACTGGAAAATGTTTATTCAATAAAGAGGAATCGCTGTTAAGTCAAACAGCTATTTCTTAACAACGCTCTATTTAATGATGGGTTTTTCTGATTTTGGGGGGGTTCCCACCTGGCAGTTTCATTGTCTGGAAATCAGTATGGGGAGAACTCTGGTCACTGTGCTTCTGAGGTGTGGCTGTCATTTTGTGTGAGAGAGGGCAGGTTAGAGATAGTCTGTGAGGAAGACATAAAAAAAAACTATATATGAAATTGAACATGTATTATTTAGAGAGTGTGGATAAGTTATGCGTTTACTTCATATAGCTTCTTTGATATTTGGCTTAAGGTATTGAACCTTTTAGCCCAAAAGATAGTGGTACATGTTTCATGTTAATAATGTGGGGGGAAAAAGAGACAAAATGTTGAATGACTATTAAGGAGGTAAGAAAGGCAGAAAGAATAGGGAGCTTCTGAAAAATCATGAAATGAAGGAGGATTCATTGGGTTGAATTCTAGCCGGTGAACCATTGGAGGAGGTAAAAGACTATCCAATACACAGGACAGAGAAATAATATGAGTGTGACAGGACATAAGAAGGGTCTGGTTCTGTACATTCAAAAGGGATGAAGCGATTAGCCAAAGAACGTATATGCACATATGCATAGCCCATGGACACAGACAACAATGGGATGAAGGCCAAGGATGGCAGGGGCTGGGGAGGGCTGGGCAAAGGGGGTAATGGAGGACATCTGTAATAGTGTCAACAATTAAAAAGGGGGGCACTGTCAGAGGAGGCCAGGAGAAGCATGAGTATATACCTACTGGGGTCCTCTGACCATGAGAAACAGTATTATAATGACTGAAATATCAGTATTTTAGCATAAGTCCATACACAAAAATTTAAAAACCTTCTCTTCATTATCAAAATGGCAGAATAAATTCTTTATTAAATTTTTGTTACTGAGGTTACCAAAAACACCAGTGGACATGGAGCAGAAAAGGGAGGTTGTTCTGTCAACATTTCCAGCATTAACTGCCTCTTTTGAAAACAATGCCTGGAAGAAATAGCTTTCAGTGTTTGGTTGGGCAGTAACCCCATAGAAAGGAGCCAGCCCTTTGCATCTCACTTGTACCGATATTTTCTTGGGGCGGCACCAAAACTCCACTGCTCATTCTTTGTCTGTTTCTCATTCTATACTGAGGCCCAAGTGAATTAGGCATGTATCTGTAGGTGTGAGGAGTGAGTAGCAATGGCCAGTTCAGCCTTACCATTCTTTTTTTCTTTGAAAAAGATTGTTTATGAACTTTGTTGGGAATGCCCTCAAGTGGCCTTTTTCAGTGAAGTGAGCAGTGTCCCAAAGGAGGGTCTTTTTTTTTTTTTCTTTTTTCTTTTTTTTTAATTTTTATTTTAATTGTTGATCTTGTACAGTTTTCTGTCTTTTATTCTCACCCGAACCCACCACCCCAGCCCTCCTCACCTCCCTCCCATTTCCACCCCCCCAGTTTTTGTCCATGTGTCCTTTATACTTGTTCCTGTAAATCCTTCCCCTTTTCCCCTGAAGGGAGGGTCTTTTGAGGCCTTTATAAGGGTAAACATGGCCAGTATACCTGCGTCCTAAAAGGGAAGCTTCTGAAAGGGGAGTGGAAAACAAGATATTGTTAATATTTATTGAGTGCCCTTATGGGGCCAGGCAATGGGATAGGGGCTAGAACCTTCCTTAACAGGTAGGAGAAATCCCAAGCTATAATTTTAAAGGAATCCCTCTGCTAAGCTACACTCTTTTTGGAGACATTATTCAATTACCATGGTCAAAAGTATCCTGTAGGAATTAGTGCCACAAAATGTTAGTGAAAACAGTACAAACAAATGGGAACAAAACTGAGGCAAGAATTAAGATAATTCTAACAAATAATAAAAAAGCAGTCACAGCAATAATGAATTCTTGCTTTTTTCAATCCCTTTTGTGGCTATTTCTGGAAAAGGCATATTTCACTCTGAATGCGAATTTAGTTCTCTACTCTGTTAGCTTAGAGCAGCCTTCCATCAAAACACTGTTATCAAAGATTTATGTAACCTGTGATGTGAGCTTTGTATGAAATTCTTTCAAGTTTTGATTACTAAACAGTTTTGTGTCATTAATCTCTCCATTGGAAATTAAGATGGTACAGGAGACAAAAAAGAAAAAAGAACATATACATAAGATGGCATGGTAATAGAAACCCAGGTGCCACATTTCATCATAAGTGTACCCTCCTGACTTTAAGCAAAAGCATTGCTACTTTGACAAGGTGATTTTAAGCCCTGACCTGTGAGCTAATAACAAATAAAAAATATACTTGCTATCTCTTGTCTAATCAGAAATCTCTTTTTGAAATTTTAGGAAGTATGACTTTACTGATAATTTGTTGACAGATTAGCTTTGATGATTGCAAAGAGTTTGTTTTGCAAAACTGGCAGATTCCTATCTGTCCTCTGAAGGCAAGGAACCCACTTGTTGTTCTGCAAGTGCTTTCTTTTATTGACCACTGGTACTGAGCAGGCAGAATTGGTATATTTGTGTAATGCAAACCTGTAGCTCCCTGATGGGACCCAATGTACTTTTAGGTAGTGGTGCATAGATTACTTGATATAAAGGGTTACAAGGTGATTCCTTTTTGTCAGAGTAGAATAGCAATATAAATGCAAGTGGTAGAAGGAGCCACAGAAAGGACCTTTATATAGAGAATCAAACCACATATTAGAAAGTTTCTTTTCACCACTTGGTCTTTTTTTTTTAAAGATTTTATTTAGTTATTTTTAGAGAGAGGGCAAGGAAGGGAGACAGAGAGGGAGAGAAACATTGATCAGTTGCTTCTTGCATGCCCCCAACTAGGGTACAGACCTGACCTGCAGTCCCAGCATGTGCCCTGGTTGGCAGTCAAACTCTTGACCTTTTGGTGTGCAGGACGACATTCAGTCTACTGAGCCACACCAGTCAGGGCCCATCACTTGATTTTTGAACTCAATTCTGTTGTTTTGTGAAGTGTTACTTGTAAGATTCCAGAGCCCTTTGCTAAATACTGTTTCATTTGGTTCAGAGAAATGCAATCACATTTTTTTTCTTCTCTCACATGAAAATGTGGTCAAGGGAGTTTCACATTCTGACCAGGTCTCTGTTTTGTCCCAAGTGAGCTAGTTAGTAAACATGCTACAAAACATGGGTAACTAGCTTCAGATTGCTTGAATTCATTTATTCCTTTGTTTGTATATGCTTTCATTTTACTAATATTTGTTGTGCATGCCTATGTGTAAGGGAATGTGGGGACCATGCTGATGTGTGGGGTATTGGGCAAGTGTGGGAGAGCAAGGGGAGTTTTTTGTTTGTTTGTTTGTTTTTTGGGTGGGGGCAGCTAGGCCCTAAAGAATAACAATGGGAGATGTGAATGGTGGTTAGGGGTTAAATAGGCTCAGCTTGTGGGAGGCTTGAGTATCTAAGCTAGGGGGAGTTTCCAAGTAAAGAAGGTCCATACAAGAGGAGGCATACTGAAGATTAATTAGAAGGTTGGATATATCCTGGCTTGGAAGGAAAGAGATTCCTTAGAGATTAATAGCAGTGACAAGGGATTGCATTTGGTACAGAATTTAGTAATAGAATACTAACCTTCACCTTGTTTAATTGAGGGTCATGCTGTTGGTGACCACCTGTTGTTGCTTCCTATATTTCAACTATAGTTGAATCCCTTCGTCTACTGTAAGCCCAATAAGGGCAGGGATGGGCCTTTTTTATTCCATGATATTCTTCAACACAGAGCACAGTACTCGGTATAGAGGAGTTCTTGGGCAGACTCTTTGTGAATGAATGAAATAGGAAGGGGAAGGAAGGCCTGGATCAAATGAGTGTTAGAAAATCGGCAGGGCCTTTTGAAATAGATGTGAAAACATCAAGGAGTGGGAGTTACGAAGGATGATTCAGGATATCCAATCTGAATGCCTCCCAAAATGGTGATACCATGAAACCAAAAACGAGGAGCATTTGGAGAAGAAGAACCCAAGCTGCTTTCTTACCTGTCACTAATAGGAGTTATTGTGACATGAGAAAGAAAGCACAGACATAATTTGTCAATAAAGGATGGACTTCTTTTGGAATGTTTTTCTAAAAGGCTATTTTAAAAAGTCCCCTTCTTATAGCACTAAAATTTAATATGGTGATTATGTATGTTTATTTAGATTAAAATCATCAAGTATTTTCCATTTAGCCTTTGCCAGTTACTAATGAGTCTATCTTCCAAAAGTCACATGGGTAGTGCTTGTGTTCCTGTTGATCAAGGAATGAACTTAATCTCTTTTAGAGAGTAAAACTAAGATGTTAGATCTTTGATAAAGTCTTTGTTTTACATTGCCACAGCTTCTTAGAATGAATTTGTTTTTTAAATGAAGAGTGTACAAGTTGTGTTCCTTTAGTTGGAAAATACAATGTGTGATTATTAAATGGTTGGAGCTATTGTTACGCTCATTTCAAAGTACAGATGGAACTGTCTTGGGGTGTCAAGGCCTTGTTGGATGTTCAGTTTGAGCCATCCATAGAGGCAAATGGAACAATTGAAGCTGTGTTTTCTTTAATTATTCTGCGAGGATTCTCTGGCATCTAAATTGATAACCCTAATGTTCTCCTTGTATGTAACTCTTTTATACCTATAAAAGACTGATCCTTTTAGACTGTATCCAGAATAAAATTAACTTTCTAACACAGAATCTTCTTTAGCAAAATTTGTTAGAGCATTTATCATCATACAAACATTAAGTAATTGGCAGCTTCACAGTCTCTTGTTGCAAGAGGGAAAGTATCAACTGATCTGAAATCACAGTTTTTATCCCTGTGCCTTCTCTTGTCCCCAACTCCCTTCTCTCCATATTGAAAGGAAGCTGACATGATATCTTCTTAGTCATTCAAATCCAATATCTTTTCATCTGAAGGTTAAGTAGTGAGATATAAACTAAGAGATGATAATATCAATTTTATGTTCACTGAAGGGCACAATATACCTCTTTCTAGTAGAGGGAAAATTGTGCGTAAAATGTCTTTTACTTTTCAACAGCAGAACCATGCTTCACAGAGCTAAAGAAAGAAAGGCTTTTGGAAAAATTTAATAAAATAATATATAACATCCTAAAATAAGGCAAAAAAGGCCTTTTATTATTGCAATTATTAATTTTTCAAGATTGCATGGTAAGAAGTAGTTCCATTTTTATAGCCTCCTATACCGACTTTTGTATCCTCTCTGCGAACCCAGCGACCTTTTGCAAGGTTGAAGACTGGGAGAGAGTGACATAATGCACATTCTCTCCTGACTATTTTGGTCCTAGTGTGTATGATAAATAATACCATGATAATATTGCTCACCTTGCCTCATTTTTTCTCTTACTCATGGTATTTCCATTTCAACTCAATAGGAATTCAACATCCAAAAGGTGTACATGAAAATGGCTTCACAACATGTGTTTTTGTTAGGATATGCTTATCTCATTAGTTTTACACTTGTCTTAGAAACACAAAGTTTGTGCTGTTTTATATGTGTATGCATATGTATTTATGTAGAGATTTACTGTGTCATGAACATCTTTTAAGAGGGCAAAACATTGTTCATAAGCTGAGAATGTGCTATTCACATTTATACTTGTCAAGATTATATCCTGTAATAGTGATTCACAATTACAATTGTCGAGATTGCATTCTGGAAATAATTTTAAACCTCTCTGAGTTATTTATTCAGTAGCTTTGTTGGGTAGGTTCTAGGTACAAAGCACTGTGTGAAGCCTGCAGACTATGCCAGGGATTGGCGAACTAAGCCGGAAGGCCAAGTCTGGCCACATGTGGCCGTCTACTTACTTTTTTAACAGAGGTGTTCCTGAAATACAGCCACACCACTTGTTTATTGTTGTGTATGGCTGCTTTCTTCCTGCCGCAGCTGAGGTGAGTTGTTTCAACAGAAAATGTATGACTCACTTATTACTACCTGGTTCTTTACAAAAAAAGTTTGTTGACCCCTGGATTAGTGAATGGCAGATGTGGTAAGTTATGCCTTCCAGAACCTTCTACACTTTATGGTGACAAAACTGAGGGATCATACCTTATTCTTTTCTGAATTTTCCATCAAAAAATTACTACAATTTTAGACATTGTTTTGCATTTTCAGGAGTGGTAAATGAACTTGTAGATAGTATCATATCTGCAAAGTTTCTTTCTAATCATTTTAATTGAATGTATTTTACAAATTAAAAACTTTGGCATCATTGGTGGTTACAAGACTAGTCAATTAGCCTACTAATGAAATGAAGGTTGGACCTGAGTGAGTCACTCAAAGAGCAGATATACTTGGCCATGGTTCTCTTACCAAAGAAAATTAACATAACATTGTAGTATATCTTATGTTCATGGCCCCATGTTGGCTAGAAGATACAAAGAAATATACTGAATATCTATTTCCCTGCATTTATAAAATTCATAATCTAATCATGCTGAAACAAGGCATAAACATAGCATCAAATATCAAGAAAAGTTTCCAAGCAAATAAAGATAAGCTGTAGAAGAGATGCATATGGCTAATCAACAGATGACTGACTTAAGCAATAAATCTTCAGTAACACAGAGAGGAAGAGTTTCTTTGTGTCTATGTTAGTGAGATTTTAAAAAACCATAGGAAAATTTACTAAAGAGCAATGTAGTACATGCATGCCTGCTTCTTTAGTTTAACCCTTTCAATGATGAGATGCTGGGCACAGGTATCTACTGAGCTGTATGACTTATGACTTACATGCATTTAGGGACTTAGGTGTAGAGACTTATATATTAAATGTCCAACAAATGTGTCTTTGATATTTTGGCACTTTAGATTTCGGGTTAAGAATGAGTAGATTTCTTTTATGGAATGACTACGGGTGTATGCTGAGTATAGGTCTTCTTATACAGGTCACCAGTGTCTATGTGGATTGGTCTCCAGGAAATGGTCCAGGCCTGTCTGTTACACACACCAGTTCCTGAGTCAAGTATACGATTTCCAGAGATTAGATGCAGGCTGACAAGACTGCTCATTTTGTTGGTGTTGTCCGTATTTCACATACTTTCATATTAACTTTTTCCTCATTCATCAGAATTTATTATATAGCTAGAACAACTGAAACCATAATACCTAACTTTAAAATAGTTGTCAATTTTGAAGACATTTGTTCAGCCCGGCTGTTTATGAATTGTTTTCCTAGGAAATGCAATGGCCTGCATTTGTGCCTGTTTTTAAGTTTGTTATCAGATAGATCTCACAATTACTGAACATCTCTTTAGTCTTTGAATTGGGTGCATTTCTCTGGTAAATCCGTATCTTGAATTCCATCTTTCTTACAGTTTTCAAGTTTATGATCCCTTCACAGATCTGATGAAACCCCAGTATCTTTTGCCCTAAAAAGTGTGTGTGTGTGTATGTGTGTATTTGTAATTTTCTATTACAGCTTCATGTGCATTATGCTCCACCCCATTCCGCCAATTAAAACACCTATATAGTTCATACTACAGGTTAATTAGATTTGCTAGCTGTCTATCATTTTGACAAATTTTCATAGATTTTTTTATGTTTAATAAATGTTAAGTTATATTAGTAACCTGTCCTTAATACAGAAAATATTTTCTCTTTTCGATCTAAATGCTTACCAACGTGTCCCTGGAATTAATCTGTGGATATCTTAAATGTAGCACTAAACGCCAACTCTGAAAAAAACTGTGGGAAGTAAGGTCATATAAGCTCTCTATAAAGTTCTGAGGCATTTTATGTCTATTCAAATGTGATCACCATGTTTACAAGCTCTTGAACTGTTCTAACTAAAGAACCCTATATGCTGGTTAGAAGATATTTGGCTAAATCAGCAAAGATTATACTAAGTGATATATATAGCACTGATACTGTCCTGTGTGACTGACGAGAGTTGAAGCTTGTGTAGCCACCTGTGGCTCATTGCTTGGCATTGGGTATTAATTAGGAGGTTTAGCACAGTCATACCTTTTGATTCAGGGGTACACTTTTCCTGAGAAGTGGTTTAGCATTCAGCAGGGACTCCAACATTAAAGTGTATTGGAATCATCTGGAGGGTGTCATAAAACACAGATTGTTGGACCCACTCTCAGAGTACTCTATTCTGTAGTATCTGGAGTGGGGCCCAGTAATTTACATTTCTGATACTTTTAACCCATTCTCTGCTGCTGTTGGGAAGGTCTATAAAATCATAGACTATGAGGCCAGCCTGTTTGGCTCCAATACGTCTTTGCCTTCACTAATTGGGTAATTGTGCAAATCAATTCATTGCCCTGTGTGTCAGATTATACATTCATTCAAATGGGGATAATATTAGCATTTAATTTTTTTAGTATAACGTCAAATGCTTAGAAGATTAAACAACACATAGTAAATGGTCTATAAATATTAACTTGTTATTTTTATCTTTATGATCATAACTATTAGGAATTTAACCTGTAGAAATAACATGAGACATACAAATTTAAACCTGAAGATGTTCTTTGCAGTAGTATTTATAAGGTGGAAAATAAAAAAATACCCCAGATCTCTGACATTAGAAGAAAGGTTGAATAAATGGGTACATATAAGTTTGAGGTAGTATGGGATACCCATTAAGAATCACACTCTTGTAGAACATAATACAATAATTGGTGTGGGGGAAAACCCTGAAAAAGCCTGTAAAAATGTTTATTTTGGAGTATGTTCATAGGATTGTATTTCATTTTGTATACTTCACATTTTTTTGTATATTGTAAGATTTCTGCAATAGCATTTATTGAATTTATAATTAAAATAACTATTATTATTAATGTAATTCACATTCACACTGTTTGGAAACTTTATGAGATGTATATAAATGGCAGACAATACCAACTTCTAGGTGCTCCGACCATCAAATTTGACAGCCACTAACCATCATTATCTAATATCCATTTGTGACACAATCAATATTTTGTCAATAAAGATAGTAAAAGTGGAAAAATGCACTGTTTTCTTTAGATTTTTCTCCACTGCTCCCCATTCCAAGTTTCTTTCTTATGTAGACTTGATCTTGCTTGGTTTTGACAATCATGTGTAGATACTTATTTCACTGCCTAGAAGCTAGAAAGGGCAGGAGGAACATTCCATTCAAGACACACTGGAACCCTACTGACAAAGGTTTAAAATCCCCATTTCTAGCATGAATGAATTGGGCAAGTTATGCCAATCTCTCTGAGCCTTACTTTTCACATATGTAAATGGGTGAATAGAGAGAACTTCCACAGAAAGTTTATGTGGTCAACACATTAGCTAATATACAGGAAGCCCTTAGCACAGTGGTCAGTCCTTTAAAATGTGCTCAGGACACTATAATTGTTCTTTTCTAAAAAATTGATTTTAGAGAGAGAGGAAAGGAGAGAGACATTGATCTGTCGTTCCAATTATTTATGCATTCGTTGATTCAAAACCACAACCTTGGCATGTCGGGATGATGCTCTAACAAACTGAACTACCTGGCCTAGATCAATACTGTTATCGTTCTTGATCCTCATCTTTTGAAAACAGGGAAAAAGTGTGTAGCTAAAGTCTTACAGACCCAAAGTTAAAAGCCAGGAGAAACCCAAGTTATGTTCCATTCCTTAGCCTGCCCCACCCACTTTATATTCAAATCCAGTCACCTGAGATCATGGTAGACATTCACCTGGGAGACCTCCCAGGAGAACCCTCAACCTGGACTTCGGGAATTTTTGTCTTCCTTCACTGAGATGATTGATTGAGATGAGCACTCAGCCCGGCTTGGCAACCCAACTCTTCATTGAGAAACTGACCTCTACATGAAAACTGCAAAGAATCAGTTCTTTTAGGCAATTAGTCCTCAATTTACCATTTGAGAACAGAAAACACATCTTAATAAATACAGAATTTCTCCTCCTTACCTCCTTACCTACTAGCAACATTACTGAAGGGGCCCCACACACAAATGTTTTAAATTTAGAGGCAGAGTAAGGACACAGTTTGCCTTCAGAATCTGAATTGAATCAGGGTTTTATTTCAGATAAAATCTTTGGGGCTCATAACTTAAAAAACACAACTTTTACTGGCATTACGCAATTTGCTATGGATCATTTAACAAAATGTTTGTATATGTAAGCTCAGGTTCTTCTTTTAAGAAAAAAGCAGAGGTGGAGGGTGGGGGTTGGATTTTGCTAAAATCCAGGTGGCATTTCAGTTTATATTTAATTTTAATTGGAAATCAAAAACAGGCTAGGGAGAAAAAAAATCTACCATGTTTTCTTTACTAAGAGTATCCATTGGGAGGGGGGCAGACATTGCCAGCCAAATTTTAAGAAGCAGCTTTTTTATTGGCATGTCTATTTTTTTCTGGCAAACTTCTTGTGCCTGCATTTTCTTTTTTAAAATCTAAGTTTTTACACATGGCAGTGATTCTTATGTTCCAATGTTCTTTGCTGCCCTCCCTCTGTAATTTCCATGGGATTAATACCTAGAACCAGGTTGGCAAATAATTATATACACCACATAACTGACATCCTCCCTAAACTGTTGTCTGGCAAATCCCCCTTTTAGATGCAGTCCGAAGATAATGTTTGATTCTTGTAAAGGCTGAGAAGTTTCTCAAAAATTAGGAAAAAAGAGGTGGCTTTTTTTAAAACGAAGAATTTTAGAGTTCCTCTAATCTGTGAGTATAACTAAGTATAGGTGCATTTTGTGAAACTCCTGTGAAATACTGGCACAATTAGGGCTGCTATACATGCTGGAAGAGGTGCCTACAGATACCTCTGTGCTTACACAGGGGTGACAGAGATCTTTAGTGGGGGCTCTGTGTTAGGCTGGGGTGTCATTCAGATGTTCTCAACTGAAACTTAATTTTGGCATTTCTACTACACAATTAATGACATGTTCATTATAGAAAGATTAGAAGATGCAGCTAAGAAAGCAGAAAACAAAGAAACTATACTGCTCAAAATCTCATTTTGCAGAGATAACAACTGTTGACAGTCTTTATCCTTTTTAAAAAATCATGCCATCACATTTTTGCCTATCTCAATTTCTATTCCCACCATGGAACTTCATAGGTTAAAAAAATCTAGCAATAATTTTATATGTGGGAATTGTTACAGTTAATTTTCATAGTGGTGGTTCATAGTTTCATCTTAATTTAATTTCTTGTTTTGTTTTTCTAGCTTTAGGGTAAATATTGTGTACTTTGTTTCAAATATCAAGGTTATGGTCTATTTAATTCTGCCCTAATTTTACTCCTTCACCTTATCCTGTTTTTGCCAGGTAATTCAGTATTTGGGTACATTTCTTAGAAATTACTTTTAGGAGGAAACATTCAGCATGGTATGATACTAGGTATTCCACCCATTTTCAATAAAGAAGTGCCTTTATTCTTTTTATCAAAAATTGTAAGCCTTCTTATTGTCACAGATTTTTATGGGTTTGAAGTTACTAATACCAGTATTAGTAATACCAATAGAAAATTTACTGAAGGCTTCCTTTCTTCTAATTATGTGCTCAGCACCGTCGCATGCATTAGCACAGTTTGTTCTCACAAGCACTTTATGAGCTAAGTACTCTTAAAGTTCCTATTCTTCACAGGAAGAAACTTAATTAGCTGCCCAAGTTCACAAAGCTTACAACTGGACAAGCCTGGCTTCTAACCCACACCCACTGGATCCCACAGCTCAGCTCTTCCTCACAGCACCCAGGTCTCTCTCACAGTGTGGTGATTAGGTCATGTAAGAGAAGGGGTTCCTCTTGTTTCCTGGAGGTCAGGACCCTCAAACATTCTCATTCAGAACACTTCCATTTCAACCACCTCTTCTTGCTGAGTCCCATCAGAAAATGCCAAATATTCCCATTGACAGAAGCTTTTCAGTTTCTACGCCTTCTTATTTTCAGGTTCAACCCTTATTTTTAACAAATATGCCCACGTTTACCTTAAGCAGCTGTGTTTTGCTGCTTGGGTTTATTTCTTTTCATTTCAAAGGGACGGTCCTACTTCACCACCGCATCCTGAATCCTTCTAATGAACACCTGGCACACCAAGGCAGAAATTAGCCCCATTCCTTCTGTTTCAAAAACACTTCAATCGGAAGGCCTTTATTTGACTCCAGAAATGACAGAAATTCGGGGGTGCTGGTGGTGAAGTTTCTTCCAGTGTGCTCAGACAATGAATCTGGATAGTTCGGGTCTGGAACATTTGAGCCATGATACCAATATGGAAAACTTTTCAGATTGCTGTCTTCTTAACTAGTCAGAGGGCATAGAGTGTTTGCTTTTGAGAAATGGGAAAGCTCCGTTTATTAATAAGTCTGCTCTTAATAAGCTGCAAGCTGTGGTGATTGCAATAGGTCTTTCATAGACAACCTAAAAGCAGTCATTTGGGGTTGGACATGCTCCCCTTTGTTACTCTTATGCTGGGTACATGGAGTTAGAAGACTACCATTTTCTCCAGGTTCCCCTCACAGCTGTCACAGATGGGCAAGAGGGGGAAACACCTCTATGTTTTCTTAGTGTTATGTAACTGGCTCCAGCCCTTTTCCCAATCAACAAAAAAATGTATTTGGATAAAATACTTCTGGTATCTGTGTTTCTTGAAGAGAGTATTCACCCAGTTTCACTGATTAATGAATTAGCCCTTTAGAAGTTGCCACAGTTATTTTCCTTCTTTTAAAATCTAGAAAAGGGGGTCATTTCCCTTTGAGAGTGATTAGCTCTGTCAATAAAATGTCCTTTGCTCCCCACGTTGTATTTGTGTTAATGTTCCCATGCCTCACCTGCTTTGCTCACACCAACATCACTAGTCAACTCAGAACAATTACTTAGCACAATAATAAAAGACAGTACTCACAAAGATGTCTGGTATGGCACTTATAGTGGGAGTTTTAAAGATTCATAAACTATAAGGCAAACTATGTACATTTCCCTAGGAGCAAAAGCATGTATGTTTCCAGTTTGGGAAATAGTCTTAACTTTCCTGGCTTATTTTGGAAGCCATCTGATTATATGCAGCCCTTGCTGTAACCAGTAAATCAGATAACCTGTTAGTTGGTTACTGTTCTGAACTAACACAAAAGCCCAAATACCAAGCCGCAGTGTACCATTATTGGTCTAGCTTTATCTCTCTCACCTTTAAAAAAGACTGACAGGTCTGCTTTTGACAAGAGCAGTGGAGCAAGCTGAAAATCGTTTTTTGGAAGGAAGTCAGTATGAAAATCTCCCACTTTTTAGTTGCTGTTTAAGAGGCAAGGAACCTCAGTTTCTTAAAGGTGTCACCATGCCCATATCTGTGTTGTCATTGCAAGAGACATACTTGGTGCGCTGAAGAAAATCCAGCTGTTTCAATTTCCAGCACGAGGTGCTAATTGAAAGCCCACAGTAGGCTCCATGCAGCCTGGTCATGGTGCCAGCTCACCACTCTTCTCCAGATGGTTTCATAGAATCTCCCCTAACGGTTATTCCTTATGTTTAAATAATAGATCATTCCTACCCCTAGTTGTAGATACTGAGCTCTTTCAGAATCTGCACCTCCTGTGAGATGATAAAGTAACTTTATTTGGTCCCTTAAAACATATTACCAGTCCCCTCTTAAATGTGACTTTTATCTCCCGTATCCTCAATTCTCCTCCCCCTTAATCCCTACCCCAAATACGTGCTTGTTTTCCTTATTTTCCTACATAGGGTCATAGAATTTTTAAAATTTCTTTGGATGATCCAGCCTCACATTTTACAGATGAAGAAAGTAAGCTCAGACATATTTAAGACTTTGTCTTTTGATTAACATTTGCATGGACACCCCTGTTATGTTTAGAAAAGTCTTCTGGGGTATGTTGTGGGACCTTCCCTGACATTTCAGGATGGATGAAATCAGAAACTTCATTCCTGTGGTTACCAACACCAGTAAGAATTACGTTTGACACACAAGGCACATCTGTGTGACTGTGTACATGCACATTTGTTTTTAAATTTTTCTTATCAATTCTTGGCAAGTTCTTATTTCTCTTCACTGTAATCTCTCTATAGCATGGATCAGCAAACTTTACATATAAATTTACTTTAAATAGTAAACTTTGTTGGCTTTTCTTCCTGTCACAAATGCTCTGTGTGAACACAGATAATGCATAAGTGGGCATGGCTGTGCCCCAATAAAACTTTACTTACAGAAATAGTGTAACGGTGGAAAATTGCAACAGTGGGAAATTGTAACCCACTCCACGATTCTTTTGACATTGATTCTTTAAGTGCTATGTTTCTTTAAGTGCTGACTCTAATATACAGCTTGTAGATGAACAACACATTTGTGTTCGAATCCTAGGAACTAACTTCAAAAGATACAGAGTCTGACCTTCAGGCATCCCAGCTCCAGGAGATTTGCTGACCTTCAACTATAGAGCCAGGATGACATGAAGCCAGGATGACTAAACCAGAATGATGCACACTAGACCATCACTTGCCTTGTCAGGATATATTGTGCTCATCTGCATGTAGAGAACTTTTCAATTCCCTCCTTTGATCTCTTTGTTCTGTTCCCATCTCCCTCCTTATAAAAACCTCTGCCTCCACTGAGAGGTGGATATGGGCTTTGTGATATGAGTCCCCCATCTTCCAGGAGATGGGCTTTGAGGCATGAGTGCCCCATCTTCCAGATGGCCAGTATCTGCAAATAAACCACTTTTCTTTAGATCAGCACCTGTCCCTCCAGTATTGGCTTTTGTAGTGGCAGGCAGCCTGACCTGTGTTGGGGTATAGTAGCAGAGGGTTGGATTGAAGCTTTGGGCAGTTGTTTGTCAACCCCTGCCCTAGAAGGTACAGAGATGGTGGCTCAAGGAAATTTTTTCTGTGTAGCAAGTGGTAAAGTTTCTCTGTTAGTCACACCATGTCTTAAGATTGATGACTTATTTTTTCACTTTCATCTTAAAAAAACCCAAAAATCTCTTCTCACTTCCATCCTTCCTACCAGGGTCTATTTCCCAATTCCCATTTCTTAAAGCTTCACTTACTGTGGTTATACTGGTTACTGCAAGCCCATATTTTCTTAAATGCTTTGGGGAAAGAAGCTAAGACTTTTCAGAACATGCCAGCAGTCCCTTGTAAGACTTCAGTCCTCATGGCTATATGACATTTTTATGCAACTTGCCAGAGTTAACCTCTGTAAGTTCTTCCTAGACAAACATAATCCTCATGGACTGGCCTGCTGTTACTGCACTCCCACTCTCATTTACCTTTCATTGACTTCTACTTACAATGGATAGCCTCTTGACTTTGGGTCTGGTTTTGTCCTTCTGTGTGGAATGCATAGTTTTACTAGTAGGATAACAGCTAATATGTTGCATCAAAAGATAATTCTGGCTCTTTTATATTTGCAGTGTTTTTATGCAGAACAAAAGTGTACCCCCAAAAAACCATAGAGACTTTTTTGGGAAGATGCATTTTCTATTCTTAAAACCCTGTATATGGAAACAAGTTTGTTGGATGATAGGTTTGAGGAAGTGAAAGGATGGAAATTTTGGGGTTGAGACAGTGAAACTGAAGTGTCTTATTGTCTGATTGTGCCCTCCCCCTGGGGCCACTCAGGCTCTGTGGCTAGGGTTTTGGTCCCTGGAGATTTCCATTTAGTAATTATGCTCATAAAAGAGTTCAAAAAGGAGGCATACATATATTTTCCAAGGTTTTAGTTTTTATTTTTCTATAGAGTATCAGAAACTTTTTGTTTTTTAAAAAAGTCATTGTATGTATATTTTCTTTTATTAAAAAAAAGGGACCATTAGCCAAGATGGAAGAGTAGGTAGGTACACCATACCTCCTTGCACAACCAAAAGAAGGACAGCAACAAATTTAAAAACAAAAAACAACCAGAAGTGGCAGAATGTCAAACTGTATGGAAGCCTGACAACCAAGGAGTTCAAGAAGAAACATTCATCCAGACTGGTAGGAGGGGCAGAGATGGGCAGCTGGGCAGAGAGGACTCATGGCAAAGTGGCAGCTGGTGGAGCAGGCAGTCCCACATTTGCATGTGGATAAACTGGGAGGAACAAGAGGGGAGCGAGACAGACCAAACAACCCAGGGTATCACCGATCGGAAATAAAGCCTTAAAACCTCTGGCTGAAAAAACGTGTGGGGATTGTAGCAGTGGAGAAACTCTAGCCTCACAGGAGAGTTCATTAGAGAGACCCACAAGGTCCCAGAATGTACATAAAACCACCCGCTCAAGAATCACCACCAGAAGGGCCCAATTTGCTTGTGGGTAGTGGAGGAAGTAACTGAAAGCTGAGGAGAGCTGAGCAAGAGGCAAAACAATGTTCCCTCTCAGACCCCTCTCTCACATACAGCATCACAATGCAGTGACATGGGTTGCCCCACCCTTGCCAGTACCTAAGTCTCCACCCCTTACTTCTTAACAGGCCTGCTGAGATTTAAAAAAAAAAAAAAGGCCCAAATAAAAGAACAGATTGAAGTTCCAGAAAAAATACAACTAAACAATGAAGATATAGCCAACTTATCAGACACACAGTTCAAAACACTGGTGATCAGGATGCTCACAGAAATGGTTGAGTGTGGTCAGAAATAGAGGGAAAAGTGACAGCTATACAAAGTGAAATACAGGAAAATGTACAGGGAACCAATAGTGACAGGGAGAAAACTGGGACTCAAATCAATGGTTTGGACCAGAAGGAAGAAAAAAACATTCAACCAGAACAGAATGAAGAAAAAAGAGTAAAAAAAAAAATGAGGAAAGGCTTAGGAACCTCTGGGACAACTTTAAACGTTCCAACATCCAAACCATAGGGGTGCCAGGAGAAGAGGAATAGCAAGAAATTGAAAACTTACTTGAAAACATAATGAAGGAGAGAACTTCACCAATCTGGCGAAGGAAATAGACTTCCAGGAAATCCAAGAAGCCCAGAGAGTCCCAAAGAAGTTGGATCCAAGGAAACATACCCCAAGGCACATCATAATTACATTACCCAAGACTAAAGATAAGGAGAGACTCTTAAAAGCAGCAAGAGAAAAGGAAAGAGTTACTTACAAAGGAGTTCCCCATCAGACTGTCGCTGATTTCTCAAAAGAAACCTTACAGGCAAGAAGGGGCTGGAAAGAAGTATTCCGAGTCCTGAAAAGGACCTACATCCAAGATTTCTCTATCCAGTGAAGCTTTCATTTAGAATGGAAGGGAAGGTAAAGCATTTCTCATATAAGGTCAAGTTAAAAGAGTTCATCATCACCAAGCCCTTATTATAGGGACTTATCCAAGAAAAAGAAGATGATCAAAACTACAAACAGTAAAATGACAGCAAACTTACAACTATCAACAACCAAACAAAAAAACAAAAGCAAACAACTAGAAAAGGAACAAAATCAGAGAAATGGAGATTATATGGAAGTTATCATCAGCAGGCAAGGGGAAGTGGGGGAATGGGGGAAAAGGTACAGGGAGTAAGTAGCAAAAATGGTAGGTAAATAAAATAGACAGGGGGAGGTTAAGAATAGTATAGGAAATGTGTAAGTATAAGCCAAAGTACTTATATGTACAACCCATGGACATGAACTAAGGGGGGGCTGGGAATGTGGGTGGGGGGCATTCAGGGCAGGGAGGAATAAAGGGGGGAAACGGGACAACTGTAATAGTATAATCAGTAAAATATATTTAAAATAAAAAAGGAAGACCAACCTAGAAACTTCCTAGAAACAAAAGCTGGATTGTCCATGATTAAGCAAGAAGGCTACCTGAGATTTGGCAGCAAGGATAACACGTTGGGTTGTTACTTATCAAAGGAATATTTGCTGTTGGCCTTAGTATAATAATGTTAATGAGATGATTAGGTGGTGGAGATTTTTCAATAAATAATTGATAAGGATTAGAAAGTGCCTTTTCTGCAAATAAATTTCAGAATAATTAATATTCATGGATTCTGTTTGTCAACAGAAAAAATGGAAATGAAGATGGTCCCCATCACCAGAACACTGGCTCTGAAGGGCATCTGAAGATGAGACTAGGGACAGAGAAAGCTGGTGGCCAAGCCATGGCCCAGACCCCAGCCCTGTGCCTGTTGGTACAGCTTCCCACATTTCACATCCACACCTCCCAGTTGCTGTCTTCCCCTGAGAAACCCTGACATTCAGGTTTCTAATAGATTATTAGTTCTAAGGTATGAGGACAGAATCAGTGAGATAGAAGGCAGCTTGCTAATGCAAAAGAAGTGTATGAGAGTCACTTTTATTTCTTATTTATAATCTACATGCACACTTGGATAATAGATGACACCACTCATTCAGTATTTTAACTTCAAAGCAGTGGAAAGGCCTGGATGACAGAGCCGGGAGCGGGATACAAGGTACCAACAACAAGAGAAAAAAAATGTCTATTTACGGGATTACATTTGTTAGCATGCTGTCTTCAGATATTGTTCCCCCAGGAATAGCAAGAATGTGTGCCGTGTGAGCAATGATTTAACATCTGAAAATGGTACTTAAAGAGTTTCTGTCTGGTAGTAATGTGATGAAGGCTTCTGAAGGGGACCTGGGGACTTCATTTCTTCTATTGATCTATATGTCTCTCAGGTTTTGGTCAGAGGTAATTGCATGTTTAACCCCTCAAATAGCTTTAACCCTCAAGGTGTCAACTTTTTACTTGTGTGAAATGTGCTTTTATTTCAACAAAGATGGAATTTGAAATTTCCTTGCCAAAAATCATTTCAATTAAAAAAAAACAACAACATGTCTCTGTGTGCAAGAGAGAGAAGTGGGGGTGTTGGGGAGAGTAGATGGCTGGCTGGCTGGCTGGCTGGCTGGATGGATGGATGGATGGAAAGATATTATAGCAACATTTAAGGATTCAGTTTAGGTAAAGAAGCCTGTCCTACCACATTTGTTGGGAGGAAAAGCAGTTAGAATACAAGTATTATGAAGAATGAAAACTTTTAAAAGAATAAAAGAAAAGAGAGAAGGACAAAAAAAAAAAAATAGCTGTTTTCATTTTGATTTCATCCTGGCTTGAGCTTAGAAAGAGAAGGCACTGTAGATCCAGAAAGGCTGTAGATGGACCCTAAATTAAAAGCATAAATTTTTTGTTTGCCCCAGCAATGTGTTTTTCTCAATTAGGGGTCATTCTGAGAGATCTGCTTAATAGCTTATTCGAAACAAATATTAACACAAATTGTGTAATTATATCAAAGTCCCAAATTCCTCAAATTTACAAACAGTTTTCAGCTAAGAACACACCGCAGTAAAACATCCTATAGTCAGAGGAAGCACACTCTAAGGCAACCATGAGACTTTCACAGTTTATTTTCATGGTATTTAAATTATGATACCAGTGGGTATTTTTAATTAGCGTGCACTTGTCTACATAAGCCATGTTGGCAAATTTGATTCATTCATACAGTAGTTGCTGTAAAAGAGGCCAGCACAGCCTGCAGAAATTAAAATTAAAAGTTTCTGCAAGCTGTTGTCGACATGACCATATCTCATTAACTTTAAAAATGGAGATTATTTGCCTGAAAGCTTGATTTGACTAGCAGTAATCAAATATTAGGCTCAACCAAGCAAGGGGGGGGAGGCACCATTGTTGTGATATATACCGCAAAGTGTTTTTGCAGTTCACTTTAAATAAGCAGTATAAAATTTTTGTTTTGACAAAAGGAATAAGAAAGAGAAACATAGACATATGGCCTCAACAGTATTATTAGGATAGTTTTACTTTAGATTAAGACTCATTATTTATGAAGTTTGCTGAACACAAATATGATTGTGCTAATTACCAATTCTCTGTTTAAGGAGGCAGCTTAGTGATCTGGAATGGCTTCCCCTGCTTGATCAAAGTTTCAGTATTGGAAAGGGGGCCTGTCTCATGATTCACTTTCCTTTTTTCATCTGGTTAATTGGCATGAACCCAAAATTTGTACATTGGTTTAATCTCATTGTTTAAACTAAATATGATGATGAAGGTTGCAAAATTGTGCATAATATAAACCAAAATAGAAGAGTCCTCTTCGTATCTGCTTTCTAAATAGCTTGCTATTTGAATTAGTATCTGATCAGATCTCTTCTGGCCAGTCCTTAAGGAGTCTAATGTTGAACACCTGAAGTTACTTAAATCTAGTAGATGTGATCTCATTTTCAATCTTGTTTTATATTTTCCCATGCATAAGTGTAAACTGTAAAATGAAGATGCACTTTGAGAGGAAAAGGAAAGAAAGAAGGTACAGTTAAACAAAAGATGAAAGATAGTTTTATGCTTTTTTATGTCTGTGGACTCAGAACATGTTCTGCATTTTACTAAAGGAACATGAGGCTAGAATGTAAGTAACTGGTTTTTGCATTAGGCTCTCCCTGGAGGTAGCAGAAAAATATCATGTCCCTGCATGAAATGCGAATGTGAAATCTACCAGAAAGAAATATTTATGACCATTTTATGCTTGATTAGGCTTGGTTGACATCTGTTAGAAGACAGGGACTGGACAAAGAGAGAGACGCTCGGGGGCAAATGTTAACAGAGTTGTTTAGAGGAGGCAAGGGCAGAGGCGTCCATTTACTGCCAGGCAAAACACAGGAATTGTGTTAGCAGGAGTGCAGCTGACAAGAATCCACTGTGATGGAGATGCTAAAATGACTCGATGAAATAGTCAGATACGGCTGTTGATAGTGACTGCAGTGCCTCGTATCCAAAGGAAACCATGATCTAGTAACTTCCAGAGAGCCAGCATCTTAATAAAATTACAGGAATGTGACTCAACTGTGAAAGGAGATCACCCTCACTTTTTAAGTAAGTTTTACATTCTCCTGCCAGGCAGACTTAACAGTACCAGGAAACACGGCAGTATTTCTCAGTGAAAGGAGAATTAATTAAATCACCTGCCTCTGAATACTTCTACAACCCAAGGTTCCTTTCCTATCACAAGTCTTCCCTGTAAAAAAATAAAATAAAACAATATCGTGGGCCTCTCAGTTCTATGGAAGCACTTCGTCACTTTAAGCAATGCAAATGTTTGCCCAAAAAAAGAAATGAAAGTTTTCCAACACTGGCAAACATTTTATCAATTGTTAAACATTTCAGTGTTAAAGTAAGTCTGTTTGTCTGAAGAAATGGCTCTACCAAGAGTGGAGGTATGAGCAGTTACTTCATTCTGGTTTTTTTCCCAGCTTCTTTTCCTGTAAATTTTCTCTGTCTGGAATGCTGATGGGAACTGTGATTTTGTTTTTGTTTGCAGCAGTTCTGTTGTTTTGATTCTGTCTGAGTGGTATGGAAAACAGCACGTCATTGAGAGTGGGTGTTTTGTCTACCGGCCATTTGGCCATTGCACATATATTTCTCATACTTATTACATGATGACAAGGGAACTGAAAAGGCACAATTTTCCAGTTGAATTTTTCTTTCCAGTTTAATAAAAGTGAAAAAAAGAAAACAAAGTTAATAGATTTAGCAGTTTGATGGTACTTGCAATGTGATAGCTGACTTTAGGTGTTTTTGTTGTTGTTGTTGTTGTTGTTTTGTTCCTTGTGGAGCTCTTCGAGCAAAGGTCAGATTAATGTATCTATCAGTTTCTATAATGAACTGCCTGTGGACAGAGTTTCACATTTTGCATAGGGTTGTGAAATGATGTAATTTAAATAGGAAAATTCATAAAAGGATAATAAACAATTTTAACATTATTCCTATGATTGGCTTGGGGTAGTCTTGCCCTGGTTTTATGCTGCATGTAACATAACCTCTACCAATAAATGTATTTCAATTAAAATGAATCAAAATGAAATTTGGATGAGAACCCAGAATACACATCTCAAAGAATAACTTAAGGCTGTTTACTGGCTCCGTTTGGACATGCTGTATCTGAAATCCCTCTCCACATTTGCAATGTTAAGGAACATATTGCAAGAGTTTGGAAGTTAGCACTACGAGTAAGTAATTTTTGGTGTGGTACAAAAGCATAAAATGGAAATGATGATTAATTTTCCAATTTTTCTCAGCAGATATCTAATCATTGTACCCATAGACCGCCAAAGGCTCCCATTAAAGATTTAAAATGCAAGAAGAAGGCAGACTCGAAAAGAAGGGATTTGGGATTAAATAATGTAAAATAACTTCAGGGCAGTATTGAGGTATAGCTGTTGGCATAGAGATTCTCATACTTTTGTTGAGATCCTCTTGAAATATTGACACCAATTTATTATATGCAGTGCCATAGATGTGATATCAATATGATTACTCATACCACTGATTAAATTATAAAAACATGTTTTTGTCTTTCAGAAATTAATTTATACCAATTAATAATAATAACAGCAGACTATCAGAATGTCTGTATGAAAATTTAAATGAATGTTCTCTGTGCTTTAAGTATGACCCTCCTTATTAAAGAATTTTGCTTGTAATGCTACACTAAATATATGTTACTTCTACCTTCATGATTTTAGCATTAGATGAGGAAATGCAATGTTTGAGGGTAACCAGTGTGTGTACAGCATGATTTTCTTCAAATCAAGGGAATTTTTATAATCCTGGAAGAAGAGGGCATCACTACCTTGGTATATAAAAGCTGTCAGTAAGGTCCAGCCGGTCCTCTCCCAGCTCTGCTGTACTGTCTTTATCACTTTGCTCAGTTCCACATAATAACATCTTCATCTGAGATTGCTGTGGCACAGGGGAACTGCATTTGTTGATCAAATTTGGCTGGATAACACTGTGATCTCGTATCCTGAAGTGCGGAGATGTGCCTGGAATATGTAAGTGCAAAACTGCCCTCTTGATTGATTGATTCTGCTTGTCACAGAACAAGATAACTGGATCAGTAAATACTCTGTGCACTTCACCATCATCTCCACAATCAAAAGTAAGGGCATCATGGGGCTAGAACACACTGGGCATGATGGGAATGCACACATTTCAGAAAGATCGTCAGGAGGGCATGCACACACACATGAGATTTCTTTGTGTGTGGTTTCCTAGAAGAGAACAGTGTAATGAAAAGTATTTTCTGTATGTTTAGAATGCTTCCTGGTTGTAAAAGTAGAGTTTATTTTGCAGCTGTCATCTTGGAGGTGTTCAACATTTATCATAAAAAGTTGTTATTCAGGTTTTGTTTACAGAGGAGATTTAGAATGCAGATTAGGGAAACAGAGCTGGGTAAGAGGTCACAGTGGTCTCAAGCACAAATGAGGTTGCACCCAAGATTTGCTCCTATTAAAATAAACTTCTTGTTTAAACAGATGGGCCAAATACATGTAAACAAGTTGTTTAAACTTTTACTAAATTCCCAGGGAGTGCCTTTCAAAATTAGCATGGATTGCCAAATTTGGTGTTTAATTATACAGAGTTCAAGAAAAGTTCAAAGAACGGAACTCTGAGTCTTTGGAAGATGAGATGATGGCAGGTCACCAGGTGGCATACATTGTTTACAGTGCCTGGGTCGATCCACTCACAACACAGTGCATCTCCCTCAGATTGTCTCTCCAAGGGCTGCCTTCTATTCCTGTGCTGTCCCTCAGGGTCCTGGAAGACTGCCCTCTACACTCTATAGCACATAGTGAGTGAAGGAGGAAGGAAGTGTTGGACTCTCCTTGTCAATATTTTTCACATACTAGTGAGATGTTTGTCTCTAGAATATAGGTAGTTTTAGAAGTTAAAGTCTTTCTTTTGGGGAACTTAGTTGTTTTCTTAAAGTCAAGCAATCAAACCTGCCTTCTTTCATCCTGTTTTCATGCTGTTAGTTGGGAGATGAGATCAGATGCTCAAACATGATGTTTCTGTTACCACCAGCAACATGCAGTTACTTGATGGTAATGTTGCTTCTCATTTTATATATGTAGAAAATTCAAATTGCTATGAGAAAATGCCCCATACCAGTGACTAATAGAACCTTGTTGACTACTTCACCTGTGAATTTTGCAAAGACCTCCCAGGGTTCATGCCCTTCCATGCGCCTTTTTGGTTGTCTTAGCTGCTGCTTCGTGAGTGATGTCTAGACCATCCTAGCCAAGTTTTTTTTTTTTCCCCCCCCTGGTTTGTTTGGCTGGAATCAGTACTTACCCTCTTCCTTAGACATAGTTTGTCCATCTGGACCACGTGACAAATTAAAGGCAAGGTGGCGAGGTGAAGGTTAGAACCAGCCATTAAGTCAGGAAACTTATGTCTCTGCAGCAGTTTCTTCCATGGAGTATCAGTTACAACAAAAATTTCAAAAGATTTTTATATAGAAAAAAACAGTTCTCACACGTAAGAAAAAATATTACTGTTTTTGAAATGTCTAGCTAGTCCTTTGTGACTTACTTATTTTTATTTGAAATAATTATAAGGCCTTTTGGCAGAATTGGCCTCCTCTCTTAATTTTTTTTTGAATATGAAGAAAGCTTAATTGAGTTTAATGTTCTTTAAACAAAAATTTGTGAGGTGCTGATGATTTTAGAGAAGTCATTCTGGGAAACAGGTTTTGATTTTTACCAAAAAAAAAAAAAAAAAAAAAAAAAGAATGGTGTTTCCTTTCAATTTGTTGAAAGCTATTCCTAGTAACGTTTTAGAAAATAATTTTCTTTTCAGGGTGTGTTTTATTTCCATCTCTTACAGGAAAGAGAAAGTGTTTTATTGGATATTTTTGTTTCAGTCCTTGTTTCCATTATTTTTGCCAAAATTCATGGGAGTTCACTTTCCATTTAAATGCCTGAAATATTCCTTGAAGAATCTGCATTTTGGGACAACTAGGAAAAATGCTATGTAAATTGGTTGAAGGAAGAAAAACAGTTATTACTCTAGTCATCTTAACCACTCACTTTTTCCTTTGTTATTTTGGAGACAAATAATTTCAAGTATAATGGGCTAGAGGTGGGTGGGGAGCATGAATCTGAAGTTCAGTGGATGTTTGGTGTTTGTTGTATCATAAAGCATTAAAGGTAGAAATGATTGGTAGATTTGTTATGAGAAAACACAAAACAGGTTCCTAAAAATGTGCACTGTCTTGTGAAATCATCTTGACTAAAAGATTTTTGTAAAAACCAATTCCTAGTTCCTCTATGTAAATTCATTAGTCTTTGGGAATTAATATTAGGTAGTTGCTGTTCTAATGGTTTTCACTGCTTCTCGTAACATGTGTTTTGTTCTGCTTTGGTGTCATCTGTCCTTTCATTCTTTTACAGCTTTCCCCATTTAGAGGCAGTGCCCCTTTGTATTTCTAGTTATCACAGGGAGCACAACCATTTGAGACTGGCTACTCTGTCCCTTTGACCCAGGCCTATCTATGTCTTTATTTTGGGGCTGGGCGGATGGGATGGGATTTAGCTTTTGTCTGTGAGGAATTGTGCCGACAGACTCATATTTGGCTGGCAGACGTTCAGCCCTTGATCCTTCCACAGTCACCGTGGTGAAGAGGAGAGGCCCTTCTCACTACTATTGAGGGGCTGCCTTCTAACATTTCTACAGTGCTGGGAGAAAATTTGAAAAGTTTATTAAAAGCGGGCAAGTGCATGGCTTCTGCAAAAATGCTGCTACCTCAGACTATGGGACTTGTTTGTTTTGGCTGGTCTCTGTGGCAAGTCATGCACATTTATGTAGGAAGTTCATATTTATCATTTAAGTTGAAATTGTGCACATATTAGTGATTAATTGAATTTGAACAAAAGATTTTCCTGATGTTATTGTTTTCCCTATTTCTGAAATGTGAAGGAACATAGAGTAGACACATTTTAGTATGGTTGTCCCATGCTTGACCACCATCATTTATTTGTAAATGATCAAATTTTTTAATAATAATATAGAGATTGGCCACTAAATGGCCACCTGTTTGCTATGCAAGAGAATTAATAAAAATGCTTATTGCTGGAGGAAAGCTTATATTCAATAGTCTGTTTGTCCTGTGTTTCAACCATCCGAGTCACAGCCAAGAAAGCAATTGTCTGCTACATATTTCAAACAGATGCTGAGGGGTAGTAAGGGTGACTAGAATTCACAGCAATAAAATCCTGCTTTCCAAGTTCCCTTGAAGGAAGTAAACTCATAAAATTTTTGCTACCTACTTATTTGTCCTGTCCTTTGAAGTATTTAACATTAATTTAGCCTACAAATCATTGGCACCTCAATTTTTCATTGAAGTATCAGGGTCTGTTCAAGGCCTACCCTGAGTGTGCCTGGAGAAAAAGGATTCTAGAAGCAGATCTACTAATTTAACTGTTATTCATGTACATTGTTTTTATTGAAGCCTATCTTATATACATTCAAAGTTCTGTATCTCAGAAACTGTTTCCTTTGAATTTATATTTGTTGATGTGTATGACTGTAGAAAACACAATTTAGATGGAACACAAGCTTGGGGTTTTGTTGTTGTTGTCGTCATTTCTTTTTGTTGCTTTGGTACATCTTCTAATGGGGAAATACAGACCGTCTGTGCTTGGAAGAACGATAGCAGTAGTAATTGGAATAATAAATGCTACCAGGAAATATTTATGAAATGTGAAAAGTAAAAATAGACATCTTCCCAAAAGTGAAGTATCTTATACCCAGCGTTATCAGTAGACAGTGTCTTATATCACATTCATCCCAGTGCTCTGATTAGTTAACACAGATCATCAAAGGAACACTGTGTTCCACAGGAAGCTTTCTGGGTTCTTTCCCATCTGTTGGTATGTACGTAGCAATGGATGGCTTAGAAATGGTTTCTTTCCTAGGCTTTCCAAACTAGCTATCTGCTCTCTCCCTATCGTACCTCCTCTCTAGTTCCTATACCTTCAAAACTCCTTTTTAAGGAGCTCAGAAAGACCTCAAAGAAGAAGGGAATGAAGAAACTAAAATAATGTATCAAAAAAGTTTTCAGGTGCCCAAAGCATGTGGCCCTTTAATTTTCATCCAACAGATTGAAAATCTGGAGAAGACTCTTTTGTCTAAAGTAGTTCCTATGTGCACACATCACCATCCCTACTCTCCATTTGATTTCATCACAAAGTGTATCATTGGTTGAAAATATCCCAGATGGGGTTGCTTATATGTGTCTTTTGCCACTAAGTGTACATTCCAATAAGATGTTGGAGACTCTGTCATGTTTCCTGCTACATCTCTGGCACTTCACTGTAATAGGAACTCAGAAAATATTTAACTAGAATGGGCAGTTACTCCAAAAATCTCAGCTACCTTAAGGTTGCATGTCTTAATGGGACTAGCTCCTCCTTGAGTCAGAAAAGAACTTCCGAAAGGATCATACTGATAATGCTTATTTCAAAGTGATGTGAAAACAAAGGTTAATCAGAATTTCAGGCTACTATTTAGTTGTATTTGTCCTGATATTTTGGCCAGGTTTCAGTTACCTAAGTATCTGTTACACCCTGTAATTTGGTATACTGTTTCAGCTTTCCAAATAATAGCTTGCTAATGGTCAGTGTTTAAATTTTTAATTCAGGGGAGCTACCCGTTCAGCAGAATTTTAACAGTTGTGAGAGATGATCGAAACCAGCTCAAAAAGCACTTAAGGTACATTTTACTATATGTTTGGCATCTGCGTGGATGGGCCTGTAGCTGTTTTTTGAATATGACCATAAACCGAAGTTAGGGATTTTTCTAAAATCATCCCAAACTAAAATTTATCTTTATTTAGCAAGTATTCCCATCTGGGTAAATAAGGCATCATTTTTTTTTAGTTCTCCAACCTGAAAGTTGTCAATTTCTCTCCAGTGCCTTCAGTTGTCTATGTAGTAGCTCTTGAAAGCTCTCATTTTCTCCCATGAGATCTGATTCTATTTTTCAGTCATAGTAAAATTATAACAACCTGACAGACCTCTGTAGCCACTGCTCTTGTTATTCCATGCATTGAAACTTGATTTTTATCCCTAAAGCATATTCTGATGACTTTATTCTCTTGCTTTGTTACCTACCAAATTGAGTATAAATTCCTGAGCTAGGTATGTGGGAAATGCCATGGATAAAAATTAGCCACATGTTCTTTGCCATCCTTTTCTTTAAAAAATATTTTATTTATTTATTTTTTTAGAGAGAGGGGAAGGGAAGGAGAAAGAGAGAGAAACATCAATGTGTGGTTGCCTCTCCTGCACCCCCTACTGGGGGCCTGACCTGGCCCGCAATCCTGGCATGTGGCATGACTGGGAATCGAGCTGGCAAGCCTTTGGTTTGCAGGCTGGCACCCAATCCACTAAGCCACACAAGCCAGGGCTTTGCCATCCTTTTCATCAGGAGATGGCTCTGAGACCCCTCACGTTGTCTGGGCAGTCCTTTCACTTGCTTTGGGCAGTTCAATGCAGCAGAAGTGACATTGTGCCATTTCCAGACCTGACCACTTTCTGCTTAGTTCTCTGGGAATATCCTTGCCATGTCGCAACACACAGACAGAAGAGAACTGAGATACCTACATCTTAGAAGGACAGACAAGTTTCCAGCTGGATGCAGTTGTATAAATGACACCCAGGTGAAAATAATCACCTAGATGCACATAGCCACTACCCAGAATTTTAGAAAAAAAATTATTTTAAGCCTCCTGAGTTTTCAGTTGGCTTTTTAATATAGCAATAGATAACTGAAACGTCAATTTCCCCTTGCATTCTTACTCTACATTTTTTTAGATCTTTCTAAAATATCAGCTAAGTTTGACCCATGAGCCCACAAAAATGCTTGTTTCACTTTTCTTATGCTACATCATCTACCTGGACCATCTTTTTGCCCTACTATTTCTACCTGTCAATTCCATAACGTTAGTCACCTCCCTCTCTAGTTTTTCCCAAGGCCCTCATGGCTCAACGATGTACAGCCTTTCTTAGTCTCTGTCATTAAAGGCACACTTGCATGGGGGTTGAGGTAGGAGGTGACAGTTAACTATTTGGACAAGGAACATTTTCTGTGGGCCTTAGTTCCCACATCTGTAAAATTATGTGGTTGACTCTCGAGTCCCTTTTAGCCTTTGATATCTAGAACAGAGGTGCCCAGTAAAATGTTCTGCAAGGGTGGAAATGTTAATTAATCTGTGCCTTCCCCTGCAATAGCCACCAAGCAGAGTAGCTCTCAAGCATTTGAAATGTGGCTAGTGCCACTGAAGAAGTGGATTTTTAAATTTTATTAATTGTAATTAATTTAACTTTAAATAGCCACATGTGACTAGTGGCTACCATTTGGAGCAGAATTGTTCTAGAATTTTATGATATTGAAGTGGAAGTATTTATTTTCACTTAATGCCAACAAAGGCGTTGCGCTGGATTTTTACAAGATTGTCAGAATTTACTCTTTACTTTTCAAAGCCATAGATACAAATGAGCCAGTGGCCAAAGTTTTGCCCAGTTCCTGACCCTTCCACCTTATCTAAAGTTTTGCTTGGCTTTTAGAGCATTCCCTTCTGCCCAGAGGCAGCATGGTCCCCACTTCCCTCTAAGAGTACAGGTCATCTCTCCTTTTGTCACTGCCCAAGTACAGCCCCACAGCCTGGTGTGGAGTTGCAATTCTTTTGTAAAACTATAATAGGCCAACTTGGGGAGAAAATACACACACAATAGTGTCAACTGGAAACCAGTCCAGTGGCATGCACAGCACTGTGTAGTGGGAATGGGGTCGCCTTTGGCCCTTTGGATGATTGGAAACATGGAGACATAGGAGAGCTATTATGAAATTACGTTTTTTATCGGTTCTTCAGCCTTCTGCCATAAATGTCTCTTCTTGAAGGAAGAAAAGAATCCTGTGGTCCAGTTTGAACTTGGGGTGCGCCTGGCAGTTCTACATGTGGTCTATAATTTAGAGAGCACAGATTAGCAGAATTGTGCATGAAGGTGTCTTACATTTGGGCTAATTTCTCTTCTAAGCATAATTATGTTAATTAGGGCTTTTCTATGGCTTATGCTTACTGTCATTTAAAAAAATCAGCAGAAAACCTGATCCATTTTATTGCATTATAAAACAGTGTCATTGCTAACCCATCCTGTGGATCTTGTAGGTGTTGATTTTAAAAGTCTACCCCTCCACCCCAGGGTAGGATATGGAGTATTAGCTAAAGCCTTACCACAGTTATGAACCAAAAGTTGAAGTATCATAGAAGTGACTACTTAGGGTCACTTGGTTTCCACTCCATCCCACTGTACCTAATAAGGGCTATTTGTAATCAAGAGAATGGGCTGTTTGTGTAAAAGCTCTCTGAGGACAGGGCTCTGCAGCGCTTGATGTGGTCAGGGCCTGTCCAGAACTCACTCCTGGTCTCAGGGAGTTCACTTACCTGATCCCTTTCTCCTGCTGCAATTTAAGACAATTTCCTCTGTTCTCTCAGGTTGTAGAAGACAACATGTTGGCCGCTCTTTTGTCATAACCTATCATATATTGATACTTGAAGACAGTTATTAAGCCACCCCATAGTCTTCTCCTTTTCAGGCTAAACCATCAAAACCCTTTTAACCTTTCCTTGGACATTCCATTTTCCATCCTCTGACTCATTGACTTGCCCTTCTCTTGATTCTTTCCAGCCTCTTGCAGTTTTCTGAAAACGCAGAATCCAAAAGGAGATGCTTTACATGTTGCTCCGAGCTTCCACTGAGGATCTTCATGCATCAGCAGACATTTTCTTTTGATTTTTTAAGTACTGTTCAATTGTTTGTTTTCACATTCAAGCTAACCTCACTGACTTAAGAAGTTTGGATTTGTGATAACCATTTATATTTTTTGGAGCGTGGTCTGTGAGCTGAAAGGGAAATTCACAGGTCAAATGACTTTATTATTCAATCCTGTGATTATCTGTATTTTAAATTGGGGGTCCTTTTAATATTTTCTTATTTATTTTTAAATTATTTTATCATTGGAATATAATTGACATATAATGTTAAATTAGCTTCAGGTATATAACATAAGTGATTTGATATTTATATATATTGCAAAATAATTACCACAATAAGTCTAGTTAACCCATCACCACACATAGCTACAAAATTTTTTTTCTTGTGATGAGAACTTCTAAGATGTACTCCCTTAGCAACTTTCAAATATGTAATACAATATTATTAACCATAGTTACCATGCTGTTGTATTACATCCCCATGGCTTATTTAATTTATAACTTATTTATATACTAATTTATTTTATACTTTATTTGTACCTTTTGACCCCTTTTGCCCACCTTTACCTGCTACCTCTCAACCACCAACCTGTTTTCTGTATCTATGAGTTAATTTTTTTCTTTTACTATTTGTATGATATTTTATGTAAGGACCATTTCTTTATTGCCTATAGTGTATATGAATAGGCATAGCTCAGAGCATGTTGGGACAGTGAAAGGGCCATGTCTGTTGATTACTAAGCTCACAAGCCTCCGGGTCCCTGCTTACCCAGCCTCAGTGACTGCTGCCTGTGCTGTTCATCTGCATGTTAGCATGAATGGCTCAGTGGCAACCACCCAAGGAACTTCCACCTGCAATGCTAGCATGTGTAGCTGGCAGTGATCTCTTGATGGGAGGCAGGAATGAAGGAACAACTTGGTATCAGATTTACATTCTTACCTTAATAATGCTACTGGTTAACTCCATCAATCACCTCAGCTCTGCCCCTTAATTACTGTATTCAGATTCAATGATTGGACTTAATTTCTACCCTTTTGGGGTACAGGTGAGTGGATGGCAATTCTGTGTGCAATTAAGAGCCATCTGTTTCAAGAAAGAACTTCACATGCTGCCTCTTCTTTTCAATATCATGGCATTGTTTTGTTCCTGGTCCCAGAGCACTATTTTTTAAAAGGCACTCAGAGGTTGGGGACATTCAGAATTAAGTCCTTCCTGTGGTAGACTATTTCCTATTCCCACCTTCTCATCTGTGTCCCAACACCCCAAACTATACCTACTTAGTTAATCTACCAGCTTTCTTTTGGGTGATCCACAGCCAAGGTCAGATCCAGACCAGCAGCTACTTGCTATAATTAAGTGGTAGTGGCACCATCCACTCTGTTCCTCTGCACAGATTTCTGTGCTCACCAGCTCTTGTGCACTTTCCCTAGGCCATCCGAAACAGGCAGTCAGTCTTCTTCCCAGGCTTTGAGGCTGGATTTTCCCTAGTCATTTCATGATTGAGACATCCATTTGCTCCTTCCCTTTCAGTCTTGATTGGCCAGTACCTTTCCCTGGCCCAGCTTGGCAAACAGGATGGAGAGCCAGCCTTCCCTCCTGTGCTTCCTGGCCTTCGTGGTCCATAGAGGAGCACGTCAAAATCATCCAGACTCTGCCTTCCTCTTTGCTCATTTCATAAATTTTGGGTGTTAAATTTGCCATTAGGTACTAAAATCAAATTTATTTGAATGGTATAAAATACTAGTTGCACTTTGGCCTCTGCTCATTACTAAGTGCTTACGGGCATTTTCCCTCCCCCGTGGCAAGACTGGAGTCCCAGCCACTCACACTCAGGTCTGTGGCACACTTGACCTTCATCCCAGAAAGACAGTTCTCTTCCCACACTCGTTTCCCCTCTTTTTCTCCAGGCTCTGTTTTGTTCTTTCTGAAAAGCCTTTCCCTTTTCCTCCCACTAGATGTGCACTCTCATGGAAGCACAAACCTTACAGGTGGTAGTTGGTAGCACACTTGCCCATCATGAGGTGTCGGGGGCTGGTGACACCTTTCTCTATCTGCTTAGCTCTGGCTAATGAGCAAGTAAAGAGAGAAAGCAACTGGGAAAGACGGAGGGAAAGAAGGAAGGGAGAAGAACATTCCTGGCTCCCACTGCCTGGACAATAAGATCCCCAGTCTGTTCATTACACCTTCTCGTGAAAACTTGCCTATTTTCCCCAGAGTTAGTTCTCTTTTTCCTTGGGAATTTTTACTCTCATAGATCACTTAGTTGTTCAGTAGTCATCCTGATTCCTCTTGCCACTATCTCCCTTGTCAGCCAGGGAATCAGTGAGGACCCCAGCTGAGCTGAGCCTCTCCAAAGAAGCACACAGCCAAGCTGTTTTTATTAAGCAAATACAGGCTTGATTTTGCTGCTTGTCCACAAGCTCAGGGAAAAGAATCATCCTTTTACTTCATGGTTGCCTGTGCTGTAGGGCTGCCTCATCTGTCCCACCTGTTCGACATGTGGCATTTCCCTGGTGTCAAGAAAGAAACGATGTGGAGTTGTGCAGACTGTGCCCACCACCCTTAGTATGGCCTGAATGTTCTGCACTAGAGATGAAAATATCATTGAGTCTTTGCAGCTAAGAACATGATACTAGATTACAGCTAAGAATGAGGCAAACGGCTTGAGTTATCCCTAAATTCCTGGTCTGCCAGTGAAAATTTAGCTGTACCTGTCCAATGGCGCAAATGGTTTGTTTCAGTATTGTTTAGTGTGAGCTGTCATTGTTACAGAACAGACCCGGGAGGGTGCAAATGATGTACTATTGCAAAGGCACCCACTCTTGTGCTCTGGGGGTCCCCCACCCATACTAGGTTCGCCTTGACTGCCACCAGGGAAAGATATCTCTCAGTGCCAGAGATTAGTGAAAAGGAAAGGGATTATTTGTTTAAAGAGTTATACAAACTTAAGAGTAATAACTTAACGTCATTATTGAGATCCCAAAGTCCTTTAGAATACCCACAAATGCACAGTCCTTCCTTCCTGCTCTGTCCAGTCCGGGGTACCGTATCTCAGAAAAAAGAAACAGAAGTCCGTGGTTCTCTGCCCAAGACGCATGGTCCCAAAAAGACCCGGCATGGCTGCCGCACCTGGGTTTAAATCCCACAATTGGCCATAGCTGCCAGCATTCCCGTGTTTTTCCAGCTTTACTGGGCTGCCATCGTAAGTCCAGGCAGGCATGGCCCCATGGCATGGAACCAATCATCTCCAAGCTCTTTCACAGGCTCTGTAACCAGGGGGAAGTTGCCTCCCAACTACATCATGGGTTGAAGTTACTGCCATCCCCTTGGCTCAAAGCATGGCCACAACTGTTTAACATATCTATGTTAAAGGTCATAGATACGTTAAATGACCATTCTAGAGGTCATCTGCAAAACTGTTGCTATTCAGACAACCCTCAATGGCCCTGTTCCATGTGTCCCATCCCCCACCTCAGACTTGTGGGGGTGAGGACATCCTATATAAATATTTTTCTAATATTTCCTGGAAACCAAGTTCTGGACCCCATTACAAATCCCTATTTGGGTCTCCCCCTTGGGTGCACCCTGTTACATCATTGTGAAGAGTGACCAGCACGCACTGTCCAACATGGGGCCCCTGGCACCCGTAGCTCCGGAGCACCTAATGGGTGCTAGTGTCTGGAGATTGCTCTAAGTGGAAAGTACCAGGGTTTAAAGATCTAGTATTTTAAAAAATGCAAAAGATCTCACTGGTAGGTTTAGGTTGATTTTATGTTAAAGTGATACTACTTTTGACATATGGGCTAAATAAAATATATTTAATATTAATCCCACCCATTTCATTGTACTTTTTATCACTGTGGCTACTAGAAAAATTTCAATTGCATATGTGGCCAGCATTTTCTATTCCTTGGCAGCTCTATAACAGGAATTTTATTCTAAGATTCTGTTTCAAACCGAACCCAATGACTGCTTAGTTTGTATGTATTTTCCATGTACCATGGGTTACCTTTAAGAATACATACTGTAAAGACACTGAGTTTGGACTGAGACAAACCTGAGTTTTATGCTGAACTCTGTATTGGTGGCCTGTATATCAGCATCTTTTTTTTAATTTTATTTTTTTAATCAGTATTTTTTAATTGTTGATATTGTACAGTTTTCTGTCTTTTACCCCGCCCCAGCCCACCACCCCAGCCCTCCCCACCTTCCTCCTATTTCCACCCCCCATAGTTTTTGTCCATGAGTCCTTTATACTTGTTGCTCTAAACTGTTCCCCTTTTCCCCTGAAATTCCCTCCCCTCCCACTCTGGACACTGTCAGACTGTTCTCAAATTCAGTGTCTTTGTTTATATTATGCTTGTTTGTTTGTTTTGTTGATTAGCTTCCTGTTAAAGGTGAGATCATATGGTATTTGTCTTTCACTGCCTGGCTTATTTCGCTTAGCATGATACTCTCCAGTTCCTTCCATGCTGTCGCAAAGGGTAGGAGCTCCTTCTTTCTTTCTGCTGCATAGAATTCCATTGTGTATTTTCACTGATACGTCCCCTAGAGCAAGGGACATAAAGGAAAGAATAAACAAATGGGATCTCATCAAAATAAAAAGCTTCTGCACAGCTAAAGAAAACAGTATTAAAATAAAAAGAGAACCAACTGTATGGGAAAACATATTTGGAAATGATACCTCAGACAAGGGATTAATCTCCAAAATATATCAGCATCTTAAACTCTCTGAATCTCAGGTTCCTCAGCTGTATAAAAGGAGTAATTGCCTCTGAACTCACTGTGGTTAAGTATGGAATAATGCAGTGATTTTACAGGAATATTAGCAGACATTTTCTTACTATCATTAAATAATTGTATTTTACCCAAGTTAACAAACTCAAAATCTTTACTTTGAAATTTTATTGCCGATGTAAAAACAAAAACAAACAAACACAAAAACCCACTGCTTGGCTCCTGTTACACTACTCTGCCAGTTCCTCCTAACGGACTGTGAAAGCTAAGTCTCTGAGGGCTACATGCCCGGCAATTTTCCCTCCCAGCATTCCCCAGGAGGGAAGTCCTCTCATTGTCTTCATTTCATAGAGGCAGCACTGATACACCACCACCAGGGGAGGTGATTTGCCCAAGGTCACAGAGCTAGTAGGTGGTCAACCAGGCATTGAGTCCTCTGTGGCTCTAACTCTAGAGCCACATCCTGTCTTCCTGGTGGTGTCCACCAGGAAGTACAGTACAGAGTTAAAGAACCAACAGCAAATGGACACTCCCAGGAAACATGCTTTTCATGAATATCTTCTGTCATGATTTTATAGCATAGACCTAAAATATTTACCCTTAGTGTATTTTCCCTTGTTTGTACAATGGGCTTAAATAGATCCTGATTTTAGAGCTTTCCTCAAAGAATACATGGTTTCCCAGGCCCATTGCAGTCTGAATCAGGCTTAAGCAATTCCATGATAGAATTGTACTCACAAAAATGGATTATACAATATCTAGACCATGATAAGTCTTTTTGTTTTGAGTACCTGGTCTCAGTTGTGCACAGCCACTACAGTACTATGTCATCTTCTCTGTCTAGTAGAAGCTCAGTAAATATTATTTATTAGTGTTTGTTGCTGTGCTTCTGAAAACATACCTTTAGAAAGCAAAGAATACAATATTTAAAAATTACCATCATTCATTCCATTAATTGTCTCAGTTTTGATGTGTGTTCTTTCATCATGTATGATTGTCTCTTAAAATAATTCTTTGATTAGACTTGAGCTTTGAGCTGTTTACTTCTGTTATGCTGGAATCTTCCTTTTTACCTTAATGTGACACACCTACACCTCAGCAGACACGACCAGCTCACTCCATGATGTGTATCTTTCATTGTCCCATGTTTAAGTGAGAGGATTAGAAGGCAGTGATGTATTATGTTCTTTTCAAATAAAGTACTTATTCTAGGTGACATGGGAATGGTGGGGGGTTAGTCTATGATCAAAGTTCAGAGCCTTCAGCTCCTGTGGGAAGTTGAAATGTGCTTATGTGCATGGTACATGGGCTGGATTCATTAGGAAGAAGTATCTGTAGACTTGGAAAAGTCCCTGGAGATTATTTAATTCAAGATAAAGGTTTGGATTTGTGAGAGCTGAAATACAACTTTACAGCAATAGCATTCTCTTGGCTCTTTCTGCCCATCCTGCCAGTGTTGGCTCACCTGAGGTCTGGAGCTACCATGAGAGCTTGGTGGGTTAGGATGCACAGGTGTGTGGAAAGCCCTTCAGCAGATGCAGCAGATTGCCAGACTCTCCTCTGTGCCTTTTACAAGTTGATAAGCAGAAAGCCAGGATGTGTTTATCTGAATGGTGAGGATGGTTGTAAACATTTAGGGCACAAAGTTCAGCATTCTGGTTTAGTTGGGCCAGTGTGGGACTTGGAAGGTGGTTACTTCTGGGAGTACCTGCTAAGCATATGCATGGGGAAGGAAAGGGAGGGAAGTCTGCTGGACTTGCTGAGTTGTTTGGCGAAGTCTCTGTGAGGTCCTCTGAGCAGGAGGGCAGCTCAGAGCCCTTGCACTCTACCCTTTTTGTTGTGCAGATAGGTAAACTGATGCCTAGTGAAAGTGTATTCGAATAATAACAAAAGCTAACATGTATCAGAATGGATGATATGCCAAGCACTTGGTTAAATACTTTCTGTGTGTTAACAGATATTAAATGTAATATCTGTGACAACTCTGTGAGGTAGGCACGACTATCCATTTTTCAGATGAGAAAACAGTCTCAGAAAATTAAGGTACTTTCTCAAGACCATAGAGTTCCAGAGCTGGGGTGTGGGAGCAGGTCAGAGTCACTGCTGTTCCATGTCACACACTCAGGCCTCCTCAGCAAAGCAGCCTCAGGCATTGCTCAGCCTGCTTCTTATGGAACCCAGTCATATAGTCTTAGTGAGCTCACACATGTGGGTGAAAGAGAGAGAGTGTTTTAGTTTTCTGTTGCTATGAGACAAAATACCATAAACTTAGTGGTTTAAGACAACATAGTTAATCATCTCACAGTGTTTGAAGAGTCCAGACCTCACTTAACTGGATCCTCCCCTCAGGGTCTCTCTCACAAGTTTGTAACGAAGGTGTCAGTAAGTCCTGATCTCATCTGAGGCTTGAGGTCCTCTTCTAGTTCACTGGTATCCAGAATTTATGGAATTCAGATCATTGTGTTTGTAGGACTGTGGCCTTGAGCTTCTCAAGGTGGTACCCTTGACAGGGAGGATACACTGTCCCTGCCTTGTATCCTCTCCATCATATGGCCGTTTGTTTCTTCAAGACCAAGAGAAGTATTTCTCTGTCATTAGAGAGAGCCTCAGTCTTTCTTTTAAAGCTCTTACCTAATTAAGTCAGGTTAACTCAAAGTCAGCTGATTAGGGACTTTAATTATATCTGCAAAATCCCTTGTGCCATGTGCAGTGACATAAAGGGCTTGGTATTCCATCATACTCACCCATCCTGCTCATACTCACAGGAGCCTATAGTCAAGGATATGGATCACTGGGGTCATCTTAGTATTCTGTCTGCCACAGATGCCATTATTAATATTTGTTCCTCAGCCTCCTGGAAGGATACGAAGCCAGAGACAGAACTGAGTGGTACAGGGAGTGGATAGATCAAGAGATGGCAGAGAAGCAATAGTTAGGGGTGGTTGGGCTCTGTAACCCTGTGATCACAACTCTGTCTTCGTCACTTCCTAGGCATGGGATTATAAAGAGATTGGTAAGCCTCTTGGTACCTCAGTTTCTCCATCTGTAAACTGCAGAGAATGACACTTGTAACACTTGGTGATGGTAAATGGAATAATTAGCATGTAGTGGAGCTTGGCATTTGGCAAGTGCTTGTAAAAGATATCTGTGGCACGTTCACTTTGTCCTCTCTGAAGAATACAGAGAAACAGAAGCACCTGTGCAGTTCATTGCTTTCCGTGGTTTGCTGGAGCCTGTGCTTTCCAGGTCACCTTTGGGCAAGATTATACTGTTAGAGCGACACAGTGGACCGAAGCTGGGGAAGATGCATGATTTGTTGTGAAAAAAACATGCTAACCTGTGGGAAGAGAGTCAGGGTAATGGTGATAGAAAGAAAACTGTCCTGAGAGTCCTAGGGCCTTACTCCAAGACTGATTTTGACAAAAATCAATTTTCTACTTGGGACATCACATACACTGTGCAGCCCAAGTTTCTTCTCTTTAGAAGAGGCCATTGGGAAAAGGTACATCCTGGGAGTAACAGCCTGTCTAAGGTGCTTGCCTGAACTAAGTGTCCTAATTCTTTTGGCTAGTTTTCTTGCAAGATATGTCCAAGAAATAATTAAATCCATTTAATTAGCTTTTCCACCCACCAAAAGACTTTACAAACATGCATCTCCTATTGAAAATAAACAAAAGGACTTTGCTTTTGCCATACTACTGGACTTTTTTACACTTGTGAGTTTTCTATGCAGCGCAACAGTGATAATGTCCCTTGACCTCCAAAATTCCCTTTGTGTTTTCTTCCCAAGTGGTTCTTTATAGCCCCTTAATATACAAGTGGGAAGAGACAAACAGTGGTCTTAGGGTCTTTGGGTGGGCACACAGAGATGAGCAGAATTCAGACTTTTCTTGCCTGTTTGCCCATACTCACAGGTCTTCCTTTCCTCCACTGAACCTGGTTCCCACCTTGACCTAGGCAGCCTTCCTATGATATGATGAAACTGGATGCATGTACTAGTAGCTGTCAATTAAATACCTAGGGGTTGGGATCTGGTTCTTGACAAAGGAGCATTGATAAAGTACAATATTAATGGCATCCACTCATGGCATGTACCTTGTGAAGGCTCCTTGTGAAGATGCAAATGTGTACCCTAGGTAGCAGTATTCCAATTTGACAGCCAAGGAGACCAAGACAGGAATAACTTCAGCAACTTGCCCAATGAGACATACTAATGAGTGGCTGTGCAGGAGGAATCTGAACTCACATGAAGAATGTGCAAAAATCTGTGCTCTTATCCAGCAAGTTAAACAGCTAGAAAGAACACCGTCAATAATCTTAAAACTCAGAACCCTCTCTGGACTCCCTTCATAACAAACTTGTAAGGATCTCAGGTAACTCCCAAAAGTGAGGTTGATAAGATGGAAGCAATGTAATCAGTTTCAGAGGTCAGTGTCCTGGAGAAAACAACTCAAAATTCTCAACATAGAGGTAGAAGAAAACTATTTTACAGATGATACTTCTAATCTGCTTGCAGTAAAGATTCACAACTGGAAAATAAGTATGTGACATTTCTTCACTTGAGTGTAAATTTAACTCATTACTTTAGATCATCGTGCTTTTTTAACAAACAGGGAAAACTGTAATAATAATAAGTAGTAATAGTCCTTGTATAGAATAGAAGAGGGCATTAAAAACTGATTTGGGGAGATTGAGAGAGTCCTTATTGTTAAGGATTAATTTTCACCCACGAAGATCACAAAGGTCTCGATGAATAAGATAAGTATCACATTTCAGGGTTCGTTTATTTTTTTCTCCTCATGCCAGACTGTCTGAAACTTATCTCAGGAATCATGGTAAAAAGAGAAGTGGTGAGTAGACACAAAGACAAATAGTATATTTTAGGGATAGGATACAAACTGACTTTCCAAATACATATCAGAAGAATTTATCCCAGTTGAATAGGTTTAGTGATATAATTTTACCATATTAAATTATAATTGCTCTTTAAAGGAAAATAGAGATGCATACATTGCCATTGCCAGGCTGTCCCACTCCATCCAAAGAGCATCCTCCCTGCACTTGTGGGTCTCTCCCTATCTCACAGCAGAACCTGCTGCAGCTTTTTTTTGGAAGTCTGGGTGTGGCGAGGGGGAAGGAAGGAAGGAAAGGATCTGCATCAAGCATGTGCCATTGCTTTGGCAAAACCATTTCCTGTTATTACACTGCCCAAGCCAAAGCTTACGAATTGATGGCACCTCTGGCTCTCCAGACCAAATTATTTTTTTTTAATTCAATCATGTTTCAAGGTGATTGCAATACCTAGTGAGTTATGGACTAAATAACTTCCAGTGTTATGGATATTGATAATCATTTTAGTAAATACTAATGATCACTTTTGTAGATAAGTGATTTCCAATCCCATTGCATTCCCTTCTCACCAGCAGGAAAAAAGGAGGGGAGGGGTGAGAAAAAGCACTGATTGTGGATTCGGATGAAAACAGATTCAGATTCCCAGTAATACCTCTTTTTAAAAAATAGAATCATATTTTTCAGTATGAGCAGAATTAGATGGAAGCCATAATTCATCTATGAATTTACCACCTGTACCTTAGAATATGAACTACCATGCCTGCCTTTTCTTAATAGCACACAAAATAATACTCAGCCTCTCCAGCCGATAAAAGGCATAATGTAGTTTTTAAAAACATTTTATTATCTTTTAAAAATATTATACTTCATACATAAAAAGAATATACTGTATTTCATTGAATCATTCAGATTTTTATTTTATGTACCAGGAATAAAGTGAATATGACAGCCAAATCCACTAATCCATGATGCTTTATTATCTCTTTTAAGAGGCATCCCAATTTGGGAGATGTTAAAAATGAAAAGAAAAAAAAGGAAACTTAGAAGCTATTAAATACAGTATACAACATACTTACTCAGTTATAAAGCATAATATAACAAGCATTCATGAACACCCTACACACCTAACCAATCCAAGAATTAGCCGATTGTGCATATCTTGCATTTCCTCCCGTAGCCCATGCAGGTAGGTAATCATCCTCCTAAATTTCGAGTTTATTATTTCTTTGATTTTCAAACATATAAACTCTCTTTCCTATTAAATTTGGAACTCCTCAAGAGTAGAGGCCATCTCTGCTCTCTATCACTGCCATCTTCACTGCCTGAGCCAAGAAGTGCTGGTAAGTGTGACTGCCAAACTATATAAGCAAACTGTAGTAGCCATGTCCAGATTTTCTATCCTTCAAGGTGTAGTTTGAACACCCTTCCTGGAAATCTCTGACAGCTTGGACTGGACATGATCTTGCCTCCCTTTGGAACTCTTAGCAATTTCTCTTTACCCACACAATGTTGATACAAATCTTTCCCTTCCCTGTGTTCCTGCCAGACTGGCCACACCAGAACTCCTATTTGTTGTAATTCCGTGCCTGACATGATAATAAAAGAAAGCTTAGGTTAAATTACCTCTGGCACTTTCTATAGAATCTCACCTAAGTAAGGTCAGTGCTGTGATTATTCCCATTTAACAGATGAGGAAACTGAGACATGCTCATAATAGCTTAAGCAATTAACACATGTCAAATGAAGGAAGACAATGCTGCATCTACATTATTTTCCATGAGTATACTTCAGTTTTTCTCTGGAGCCCAAGACTTTATGTTTATCCTTGGACACTTGGTTCAGAAATAAATGGGAAAAAAAGCAAATAAATTAGATACATTTTTCTGAAGAGTGAAATTAACAACTTTATTGTTTTGTTCCATTTTGTTTAGGCAACATCTGTATTTTTCTTTCATGTTACTTGCCTAATTTTCTCTTGGATTTATCTATTTACTTACTGATTTATAAGAGATTTATATGTACCATAAAAATTAGACCTTTTTTCTAGTTTAATGAAATGCAGTTATTAACTTAGGATTTTTAGTGCTATTTCTGCCATACTCAATTTTAATATAATTTTATTTGTCAATTATCTTTTATAGTTCTTGAGCTTTTTGTTATTATTATACCCCAGAAATGCATTCCTACCTGAGATGACAAGAACATTTCCATTTTTTCTTTCAAAAGTATTTTTAAATAAATGCAGTTAAGGCTAGTCTTACAAGGTAGTCCCTACCTTGGTGCACAATCATTTATTCATTCTTTTGTTTAACCAACACGTATTTTTAGCTCCTTTGATGTACATACGTGAATAAGAGTAGTAAGTGTTCCTGCTGAGTACACTGGGAAGTGTTGCAAATGCATGATCTGATGTGCATTTTCAAAAGACCCCTTGGCTGTTTCGCAGAGAAAAGGTTTTAGGGGCAAGAAGGGAAGCAAAGAGAGAGGGAGGAAAACTGTCCACTTGGAGCAGACCCAGAATTTGGTCAGCAGATTATAGGTTCAAATAAGACTTCTCCAAGTTGCTAGGGTGCATCTGCTGCTGCTGAAGCACCGGACAGTCTAGGCGACCAGATGAAATGCTGGTTTGAGGCTGAAGTAGAGAGGGACTTCATGTGAGGACCATTCAAAGGGAAGCTGGTGGCAACCTTGCTCACTCGGCACCAGGAAGCAGAGCGGTGCTCAATGGTGATGGATGGTTTTGCATTGTTCCCAGCACAGCCCTGGGTGCAGAAGGCAGCCCTGTCCCTCCAGCCAAGGTGTTAACTGTGTGCTTTGGCTGCTTTTCCACCTAGAAATCTCACAATTGTTAGGTGTGCTCCTGTTCACAGCTCTAATGTTTATATTTTATACTTTTAAACTCAAAATATCTTTGAGTTTCAGTGAAAATGAGACAATTAGAGTTTGCAAAGCACAGTAAAATTTTTTTTAAGGATTGAAAGAATGTGACTACATGCAATTTACTAATATAATCCTCCCTTTCTTGAAAGTCCATGAACATTTTTTACTCAATCAGTGTATTACTTTTTTGCTCTTCATTTTGTAAGTGATTCTTCCCCTTGACTTCCTAATCTCAGGAGACGGCAGAGCTTCCCTTGATAACACAGAGGGCAAATCGGCCCTGTGTTTGTTTTCTAAGTATTGGTTTTCCAAGTCATTCTCATGAAAAAGACGAGTATTTTTCAGTCATATTTTAGTATAAGGAGGGCCATGTTTGGGCATTGGAATTAATTTCCCTTATCTTGACATACAAATAACCACCTGGCTTCTTTGATTTATTACCTGGGATGGTTCACCTGCACTAACAACAGAGGATGGGAGAACATCATCTTTACGTGGCAGCATTAGTCACACCATTCATAGCGCTGCCCAAATGGCCTGGACTGAAACATGCTCCGCCCTTCTAAGAACACACTCTTCTCTCTTATGCGCTGAACACTTGGGCATGTCATGCCCCCACCCAAAAATCCTTTCCATCTTTCCTCTCTAACGTGGTATAAAGGAACTTTCTAAATTGAAAATGTAATTCCTGGTTAAAGATAAGGTACTGACAAGGAGAAAATACTTTAAAATCACATCTTCAGTCATGGACTTGTATATGGAATATATAAAGAACCCTCAAAACTTCACAATGAATCCTTTCTATTTTAAAAAATGGGCAAAAGACTTGCATAGAAATTTTGCCTAAAAAGATATACGGAAGGCATGAAAAGTTTAGGGAAACCCAAATTATAATAACCATGTTGACGGGGGGGGGAAGAAACATGAGACAACACTACACATGTATTAAAATGGCTAAAATATAAAAAATACTAGCAGCAATACCAAATGCTGACAAGGATGTGGAACAAATGAACTTTCATGCATTGCTGATGGGAAGGCAAAATGGAACAGTCATTTTGAAAAACAGTTTGTTCAAATCCTTTGCCCATTTTTTAATTGGGTTGCTTGTCTTCTTAGAGTAGAGTCTTGTAAGTTCTTTATATATTTTGGAGATTAATCCCTTGTCTGAGGTATCATTGGCAAATATGTTTTCCCATACAGTTGGTTCTCTTTTTATTTTAATACTGTTTTCTTTAGCTGTGCAGAAGCTTTTTATTTTGATGAGATCCCATTTGTTTATTCTTTCCTTTATGTCCCTTGCTCTAGGGGACGTATCAGTGAAAATATTGCTGCGTGAAATATCTGAGATTTTCCTGCCTATGTTATCCTCTAGAATTTTAATGGTGTCATGGCTTATATTTAACAGGAATCAACAAAACAAACAAACAAGCATAATATAAACAAAGACACTGAATTTGAGAACAGTCTGACAGTGTCCAGAGTGGGAGGGGAGGGAATTTCAGGGGAAAAGGGGAACAGTTTAGAGCAACAAGTATAAAGGATTCATGGACAAAAACTATGGGGGGGTGGAAATGGGAGGAAGGTGGGGAGGGCTGGGGTGGTGGGCTGGGGCGGGGTAAAAGACAGAAAACTGTACAATATCAACAATTAAAAAATACTGATAAAAAAAAAAAGAAAAACAGTTTGTCATTGTCTTTAAAAATTAAATATACAGTTACCATGTGACCCAGCACTCACACTTCTGAATATTTATCCTAGGGAAAAGAAAGATATATGTTTACAGAAAAACCAATAGTTACTAGGGGAAAAACCAAGTGTCCTTCAATAGGTGAGTGGATAAACTATGGCATCTCAATATAGGAGAATAATACTGAGGAGTGATGATGGATAAGCTATGAATATATTCAGCAGCTTGGAATAATCTTGGAGACATGTTGAGTGATGCCTGATTCCATACGTATGGCATTCTTAAAAAAATAAAACAGCAGTGATAGAAAGTAGTTCAGTGGGTGCCAGAGGCTAGGGGTAGAGGGGTGTTTCTCTGGGAGGGACTGTGGCCTAAGGGGCTTTGGGGGGTGAAGAAACTGTTGTGTCCTGATCATGGTGGTGACTTTATGAGTTTACATGTTAAAATGTATAGTACTATATATCTCTCATGCCCAAGGAGTCCATTTGGTAAATTAACACAACAACAACACTTAAATTTAAGCTTTTGCACATGGTGTACAAGGACCTGCCTGTCTCTTGTGACTAGACTTATCCAGTCCTTCTCAATTCTGTCCCCTCCCACCAGGTCTCTTTCAGATCTCTGTCTCTGGGCACACTCATCTCTCTGCCCAGAACTTCCCCTGCCCACTTCTCTGTGCACCCCTCTCATCTGACTGACTGATGGGCACCATTTGCTGCCTAAGTGTAGGCACACTAGCACCTGCTTGAGGTTAGCTGCCTCTGCACACCTAGTGTTGGGCATTTGTAAGCCACAACCGTGGTGCTCACTGCCTTGTTCCAAGTGCCTGCTAACTGGTCCACCTTGCCCATTCAGTCGCCATTCAGGGAGAGCTGATTCAAAGTCCACAGCAGTTCAGTAAGCAAACCAGTGAGGATAAGAAGGGAGTCTAGCCCTGGCCAGTGAGCTCAGTTGGTTAGAGAATTATCCCAATACACCAAGCTTGTGGGTTCAATCTCTGGTCAGGGCACATGCAAGACTCAACCAGTGAGTGCATAAATAAGGGGAACAACAAATTGATGTGTTTTTTTCTCTCTCCCTCTCCCATTCTCCCTCTCTCTTTAACACCTTAATTAGTGTTTGAATATCTGGAAAGAGTGGGTAAGAATGTGGGATATCACCTCAGAGTGCTGCCTACCACCAGTGCGTTACAGCATTAGAAAGGGAAAGACAGATAGAAACGAGAACCAGCTCTAAGATGTTTACTTTCAGTAGTACTTACATAAATTCTTTTATGTTTTTAAGCGGTTTTTGGTTTTTTTTTTTCGTTGTTGTTGTTTTTTTTGCCAATGCAACACATTTTGTGCTTATTAGGTCAAGTAACTAAAAACATATTTACAATTAGTGCATGTCTTTTGCCTTAAAAGGATTAAAAAAGAGTGAGGTAAACAGTATTGTTGAACAACACCATTGTATATAACTAACTGTTTAGTAAATTCATCTTTTGTTTTAGTATGTTTCAAACCTGATTTCTTTTCAGCCTTTGTAGTCCATTTCCTTGAGTTTTCTCTCTCTGCTCTTTGGTTGTTTTATTCCTTTTCTACTTGTGTGTCTCGTCTTAAATATCACCTCCTCATGGAAAAATTCCTTGATGGCCTTATCTAGACTGAGCTAAAAATGACAAGTATGGGAAGTTGTTCTTTTATTAAGGCTTCCTTCATAGAGGCTCTCTAATTACTTCTGGATATGTGTATTGTCAGCATCTTATCTTTATTCCCCATTAGACTATGAGCCTTAGGAAGAGGTACCTTCATAGGACAAGACTGTGCTTGGTACAGAGGAGGCATCAAAAATCATGTGTTTCATTGACACACGAATAGAATGTATGCTTCTGGTTCTTGTTAAAAAGGTAACTTTAACATTTGTTTTGAAAGGTTGTTAGAGTAGTGAACCAATTTAATCATGAGGTCTACTGCTAAAGCTTTCATTGTTTGAAAAGCACCTGCTTGACATTCATACAGCTCTTGACAGAGAAAGAAAAGAGACTCTACAAATGGGAGAACCAAAGAGGAACAATTGTCTTTCAAAATATGCAGTGCCACTAGTTAGGAGGTGGGTGATGAGTCTCCAAGTCATGGACCATCTGATATTTGCATAATGGTTTCTTGCACATTTTTAATGCCTAAGACAGATGCTTCTTTCTTCCTAGTCTTATTTTAAACAGCTCCTCTCTCTGATATTTTTTTCTAAGCTTTACTTTCAACTCCAATCAGCCATACCCATTTAGAAGCTGTTTGACCTAAGCAACTTAGCGTCCCTGAGCCTTGTTTCCCTCCTCTGCAAAATGGGTAGGTTAATTCCCACCTTGCAAGGTCATTGGAAGGATGATGCACAGTAAGATCCATAAATGCTATTTTCATTATTATTAGACTGTAACATGCCCCTGCAGATCTGACGGTGTGGAATTGAAATGCTCATCTTAACAAGTGGTTTTGGGAAATTATTTTAAAAAAGAAGGTTATAATAGATTATAGGATTATTGGAGATAATATTCTACTTAATTGATTTTTCTTATCCTATACTAAATAAAGACTGCCTCGCTACAGATTTATAGATTGAAGTAAATGCATTTCACATACAACTATCCTGAGTGAAATACACCTTTTTTTCCTCTGATGATTCAGAAGGTACTTCAGAACCTTGTAGTGCCTCTGGGTTTTTATTATGAACTCCAGTTAGCATTTTATTATAGCTCTTTAGAACTTTGGTTACTGTTGAGTCCTGGAAAGCACCTTCTACCTGTTTACCTTTTCCCAGTTTTAAATACATGATATAAAGATAATCTGTTTCAATAAACACTAACTGACACTGGCTTGCCTCTGCCAACCCTTTCCCCAGCACTCACTTCGCAATGTGGACTCTTCTGCGCCCACTTGTGCTGGGAAGTAATAGAGCCAAAGCAGTAACATCCCAGGATCTGAGGAACAGCAGTCAGTGGTGCTTTGAGGAGCTCATTTGCCACAAAGTACCAAAAGTTGTTCGAAATCTGTCAAGCTTTTATCATATTTCCGATGAGACCATTGTAGGAAGCAACAGGGCATAGCAGATTGATTTACATTTCTTTTTCTTGTATCACAGTAAAAGGACGTATTGGATGAATTCTCAGGCAAGTTCAACAATAACAGCAAATATGGTGATGGAAGAATTAATGCAGTTTCTGGTGTATTTGTTATGGGGTCATTTCTGCACTCAAAGCTGAGGTCCTACCTTTTCATTGTGCCTGTCTTTCAAGTCTCTGAGTGTGTTACAGAGAAGCCAGCCCAATGCTCAACGGTGGCATTGAAGGTCTGTCAATTCTGATGGAATTCCTAAGTGTGATATCAAAACAGAGGGCCAGAAGGTCCTGCTCTGGCTGGTCAGTGGAGAGAGTGTGGATAATTTGCACTGCCAGTCTTTGTCATGCCCCAGTTTCTTCTCCTGCGGAATGGGGCTATTTGCTTCTTATCAAAAGCTGTCATTACAAAAGGAAATGTTCTGTAGATGAGAAAAAAATTTAAAACACCATGCAACTGCTTTCATTTTTATTTTAACCCAAATTAATATGCAAAACTCGGATGCTGCTGTGTTCAAAGTTGTTGGTGTTAGTTCATCACATTTCTAGGCAAAGTATGTGAAAGTGATTATAGGTCATAAATATCTTTTTTAAAAAACTTATTGCAGAGGCAGTTTTTCCACTGTTAATGAGGGTAATTTGACTTGGTTGAAGGATTGCAGTTCGTAAGAATTAATGCAGTAATCCAATTCAAAGATTTAAAGAGATCTAAGATTTTTCACAGGTCGCAAGCTAGTGAATGGGCCCCTATCACATAGCAGCTAATGGACTTGAACGCCAGTCTGTCATTTACTGTTCCCGAACTGCATAGCAGCTTTGCCCTTGGTAGCAAGTATACTTTCCAAGCATTGCAGATTATTTAGAAGTGTGGTATATTTGTAACACTTGAGAGATAGTATTGTGTTTCCCACAGCCCCTAATTACTATAAAAACGGGGGTTATCTTTCTTAATTACATGTTTGAATCCTAATCTGCTAAGGTCTGAGGAATATCAGTCTCAGAGGAGCTGCCTCTCACCTTTTTCAGAGGAGGGACTTTTATTTTTTAATGTATTTATTAAGCTAATTCATATACTATTGTATTCACACCTATGGTTAATTCACGTGAATACAAAGGTTACATGGATGTTATTCGTAACTTTCCATTTTTCATAATGATGTATTATTAACAGCTAACAATATTTTGTAAAGCCTTATTTGTAAAGAATGTTGGAAATGCTCTTATTTCTCCTTCCTGTTATGTTCCTAAATATTAAATATCCCATTTTGAAGCAATTAGAAGCATTCACTTCTCTTCCCACGTGTGTTCTGCAGACAGTCACCATTCTGTGCACACAGGAACCTTTGTTCCTTAATTAGAAAAAGAACTAGAGCTCATTAATTGTGGTTCCAAGCGGTGTCTGCTCGAATGTTGAGGCAGTAAAACACGTTGCAAGGAAAGATCGAGCCTAAATCTGGAAGGCTCTCTGTGGCTCTGAGAACTATTAAAAGATAAATAAACACTAAAGGGTCCTTGTAGAGCCATCTTTACATCCTGGACTGTCTTTGAGGGCCCAGCTGGCTGCTCGTCAATTGTAAAGCCTAAGAGACTTATGTACTCACAGGAGGAGGGAAGAGGAGAAGATACAGTTTGTAAGAATCTAGAATTTCACTTTCATGGAAAGCCTGTTATCTTAGAAACAAAAAACAAACAAGCTAAACAGGGCCGGAATTACTTTTGGATTTCTCGATAAGTTAGCAGACCTCATCAAGATGCATCACATGTTAAAAGTGAGTGAATTGCTGGCAAGCATGATATCCTAATGTTTTATAGGCCGATTTTCACAATTGGCATTGAACATCAGGAGATTTGCAGGTTCTGAAAGCTAAAATTCCCAAACTGAATAGGCAAAGCCTTATGCTAGCAGACATTAACCAAAAGCCCTAATTTTCACAAGAACAGACATTTCTCCGGCCTCCAGGAAACTTCATGCATCTGAATATTCCCAGAAATATTAGTAGTGCAAATACTGGACTCATCTCACTGGTGAAAGATCAAGGCTCCAGAAGCAGGGAAGTGAGCAGCTTGAGTGCAAGATCTCACACTGTATGGATGATGTTTTCTTATGGCTGGGCTGTACGGAGAGGGAAGGCTGCAATGAAGTGTAGGAAGAAGAAAGCAAAATGGTAATTTGAAAGGCAGTGATGGAAAGTAGAGCAGTTAATTTGAGGGCCGGTTCCCTTTTCTTTGAGAAGGTTCTAAGTAGTCAGATGGCTAACCCTCTGGAAGGAAAGGAACCTGGGTCACTGTGCAATTCTGAAGCCATCTTTGGTACCCCACCTGCCAACTCCTCCTTGCTTTTTGCTTTCTCTTTTTATTCCTGACAAAGGATAACTTGTCTTCATTCTGTTAATACTAATTGAGAAAATCATTAACAAAAGGGAGTGCTTCATAATGGTATGAGAAATCTGGCAAGTAGAGGTATGATACCCTTTCCCCTGTGCTACTACTGGATGGGTCAGAAATGGTGAACATGGAGACAAATATTTCCCTGAAATAAGCTGCTATTTAGAGACATGTCTAACCCTGTCCAGGTGGTTCAGTTAGTTAGAACATCATCCCATACACCAAAGTATTGCAGCTTCAGTTCCCAGTCAGAACATATACCTAGGCTGTAGGTTCAATCCCCAGCTGGGACACATGTGGGAGGAAGCCAATTGATATCTCTTTTTGTCTCTCTTTCTCCCTCTCTTTCAACCCTTTCTCTCTGTCTAAAATCACCAAACATTTCCTTGGGTGAAGATTAAAAAAAGAGAGAGAAGGGGGGCATGTGTAGCTAGCAATATATATATTTTTTTCTCCACCAGTAATCTTTCCGTTTTTTTTATATTGTATTTCTTGGAAAAAGAGAAATAGATTTTGAATTGTAAAACCCTGTACTTCAATTGAGTATGCAAAAATCTCATTGCTGTATTTATTCCAAACCTGCTCTCATAATGTTCAGTCAAGGAGAAAACAGCAAAAAACAGTTGTTGATGGACTTAGCACAGAACTGGATTAAATAAGCATTAGTCTACTGAAGCTGATTACAAGAATATGAAAATGCAGTATCTTAATGGTACATATTTTTATGTGGCAGCTCAGTTGCCTTTCATTTTGCAGCTAATATGTCTATTCTTATGAGTCATTTACTTCTTTAATTACCTTTTGCAGGCAAGGCACCATGGTATATTAATGTGAATGATTTTTACTGCCAGTTTATCATACAATGCCCCAGAAGTTGAAAGGCATAATTGACTTGGAAGAACAGCTCATGAAGGAAACAATATTTAGTTGACAGTTTTCCTTGTACTCTCTGTTGACATTTATGAGTTTACACTATGCTAAAGGAGTAATAAACACAATTTTCTTTCAATAACAGGAAAGGGTAGATTCTAAAATACATTTGTGGAAAATACATTTGTTCATTTCTTGAATAATATGAAAATAACACATTTCTAGTGATAAGACTTCTCAGATTTCCAATTGAATTAAACCCTTGAAGGTGCATTTATATCCTGTCTCAGAGCATTAGGAGATACTAGGGTTCATGTGATTGAATTGATTTAATAAATATTTAAATTACATACAGCTTTGGATAAATCATTTAAACCTAGGTGTGTTGGAGTGAGACTATGTGGTCTTGTGTTCCCAATTTCCAGAGGGAAGAAAGACAGGAAGGGAGGGAGCTTGGGAACTAGCTGGAGGAAGATTTTCTTTCTCTGAAGGGAAGGGAAATTGACAGTACAGTTTTTTTTTTTGTTTTTTGGGTTTTGTTTTTTTTTGGGGTTTTTTTTTTTTTTTTTTTGGTGGGAGAAACCAAAGAAGGAGGAGGAGGAGAAAGAAGAAGAAGAAGGCACAGTGGCTACAAGTCCTTATAAAGCCTGAGCTTTGAACAGTTAAAACCAAAACCTGGGTGGGTCGCTGTGTTCTGGTGTCTGGACTGGTGCCTTGAGTTGACTTGAGCAGTTACTTTAACCATCACCTCCACAGTCCCCTTGGCCTGCACTGCCTGCCTCACTGGCTCTGGGTACAACCTCGTTTGGCGCACTGGTTTGGAGGGAGTTAAACTTTTCACAGTTTTCTGGATTGTTTGCAGTTCAGTCCAGTGCAGCATAATGAAAGTTTTCTAGCCATCTGTTGTTAAGCTGGCGGTGAACAAGGCCAGTATATCCAAACAAAGTTCTGGCCTGCTGTAAACTGAACCTGTCAGTTTAGCATAGCTTTGCTGACCCTCCCATGAATAGGGCAGCCCTGGTACCAGGCACTCAGTGCAAGAGCTTTCTAAGGGGAAAGATTTGGGGGTAGGGTGGGGACCTGTTTACTTTTTCTCTCAGCGTTTCTCTCACTGGATTAGACTAGTTTATACTTAATCTTTAAATGGATATAAATGGATAGTTGTTCCCCTCCTTTTTCAAAGGACACATTACTTCTTAATAAGGGCTTGTATCTTTTAGAACAAGGTATGAGTGTAAACCCTGCGAGGTGGCTGTGATTCGGAGGAGGTTCTGTGCAGTTATTTTTGTTTTATTACTTCACTTCTCAGTGTTTGGAGACAAATGGTCAAAAGCAATGGAAGCTCCCATATTTATTACCCAGCCTCTATAACTAAAAATGTTTGATAACTTTAAAAGAACATTTTGCCCCTTGTCTCTGCATTGTATATTTCATCATCAAAAGTTCGCATGCAGCATAGCTGAGCACCACAGCCATTGGACAATGCTCCCAGCCCTAAGGAATGTTTCCTGCTTCTCTGTTCTCATTTACAAGGTATAGCTACTGCTTTTAATTGCCCAGCTTAACCTTAAAATAATGTCATTATTTTGTGGCTTTTTTTACTTTTGTAGTAAAATGTTTAATTTTTCTTGATTTGCAGTGCTTTCTTGGCTGTATATGAAATACTCCTTTACATTCAAATCATATATATGTATTCAACACCTGTTTAAGTCTACCTCTAACCTTTGTGGCTTTCCTTTTGTTAATGACACCTTGTGGGTGCTGTAGTATTTTTATCTTGGTCTTGCTATAGTACATTTCCTGTTCAGCATTGGTAACATTTGTGCTCTGTTAAGAGAGGGCTCTGGGGAGCCATTGTCAAATCTTTGTATCCATCGAAATTCATTAAAATTTTGAGGGAGAATGGCCACTGTCATTGCGTAACTGTCAGTTACCACCACCCCCCCCAGCTGCCTTGCCCCTCTAAATGAAAAGCAGACCACAGTCCCACACAGTAACAAAGGAAAAGGGGCCTGAGAGGATGTACATTTGTCTAAAGCACCAACATGAGAGGGTTTGGGATCAACTTTTAACTGCAATCAAGGAATGTACAAGGGTCAGGAATTCCATAAATGGAGGTAGAAGAAGCAAAGAAATAAACAAGGAGATACAGGCTTCTCCTTTAAGGGGCATGGAGTATTCCAGGAGTGAAACATATTCAATTTAAAATTTAAATGAGTGCACTTTACTTGGAAACACTGTACAGCCGTAATTTGTTTGTAAAGTGAGTGACATATAAAGTGCTTTTTTGTTTTAAGGTAAAAAATGTATTTGGGGTAGAATTTCGGGTGGAAATGTCAGGTGCAAAGTAACGTGTACTCACTCCAAGAGTCAAGCAAATAACCTTGGCATTTAGGACACTGCCTTTTAGAAATTGTATTTTGTTGTGTCTTTTTTTTACTTTTTAAAGAAGAATTGCATTAAGGGGTCACCTATTAGCTGTGTTTTTGCTGTCTTAAACTCAGCCCTTCTGTCTGTTACCATCAAACCACTGTGTAAACATTCCAGTGTTGTTCTTGGTCTACAATAGCCATGGGGATCAGGTTTCACCTGCCTGCACATCTTCAAGCAATTAGAGCAATTAGCATGAAGCCATTTCACATTCAAGGATTCAAGGTCTATGGTGACATTCAAGTCCAGAAGTCAAAAGGAGGAAGAGGCCTAGAGCATGGCTATGGTCCCATGGCGCCCTGGGCAGACAATTTCTCTTTTAAAAACAGTAGCTCTTTAGTGATATTATTATGAGGTTTTTTTAATGATGTATCAGAAGTTGTTTATATATATTTTGAAAAAACAGTCATTTAATTATATTAATGAAACTCTTTATACATGGCACATTTTTAAAAAGAATTTTAATGGCCATGAGAAAGGGAGTGTTGCTACTTCTTGCTTCACTATGGTAGTGACAGCATTCTTTGTAGAAGAATCTTTTATAATGTATAATGGGATTTGTATTTGCTTTTACACAGTAAACCTCCCTGTTTTGGGTAAGTGTAACAATTATAGCAACATGGAATATTTAGTGGGAAGATATTTGGTATAAGCATTAAAATCAACTTTTTTTTAAGATTGGAGAAGAATAGTAGCCACTTTTACACATTGAACTAGTACAGTTTGAAGATAAATAATGAACATTAGCACATCAGATAGCTGTACAGGCAAGATAGAAGGTAACCTTTTAAAAACAGTCTTAGAATCCAATAAGGGTGTTGTTTTGTTTGTTTTTTACATTTGTAATGAAGTTACCTGGGGGTCTTGTTCGCATGAAGCAAAAATCCTTTACTGATTACAGCTTTGAACTTGGTTAATACATTTTTAAATCTGCATTTTACCATTGGCTTATGCAAAGAGCAGGGAGGGCTACATTTTGAAACCCAAGGGTGCTGTGGAAGACCTGCCTCTGTGCTCCTGCAGGGCGTGGGCACTGCCTGCAGGCTGCATCAGTGTTGTCAGTTTACACTTAGTGTTTGTTAACAAGTCTAAGAAAAAAAAATACTGGGAGAATTACCTTTTCATTACAATGCACTGACTTTAATTAGAATAAGAGGCTTATTTTTAAAAGAAAAAATTGTGAGCCTGTAAGAAAGTTCTTGGGATAATTTATGGACTTGCGCTAGTTGGCTGCAAAGCTGCTGCGTATTGATAATTCTTAGCTGTGGGACATCTACTTGTGCGACTGAAACATTTTTGTTCATTGGTAACACTATTTTAGGGATCTGTGCTGCTTAGAGCTCTCCAGTGCCATCTCAAACTACTTCAAGCCATTCTGTTGAGAGATGGTTTTCCTTACTTCTTACTTGCCCGTTGCCCAGCTCTTTGCCTTTCGAAACTGCATTACGGATGCAGAGTACACTAACAAAATGCGGCATTCTGGACACTGAGCAGAGTAAGAGTCTCCTTTCCCCTGCCCCTTGGAAATGGATTGCTAGGAAATAATGAGCAGTGTTTATGGATCTACCAGCTGACTTAGGCAAGGAACATTTGAACTGGGTAATCAACTCTTCCTACAAATGGAGAAGCAGGCAAGGCAGCCTGTGGGCCCAGAGGGAGTGGAGGCGGTACACCAGATCCTTCCCATCTTTCTCCCTTACCCCAGTCCTCTGTTTCTGTGATCTGTCTTTTGAACCGTTTTTGTGGCTGATCGGTTCCACCTAATATGTCTCTTGATTTCTGCTATTGTAATACTCAGGTGACATGCTATTCTCTCTATTTTTATAAGCTTTAGATGCTTCTGCCTGTCATATTCTGGCGGTTTATCTGCAGCGTCTGGATTTGCTTTCAGACTTGAATGTCTATCAAGCTGCCTCTGCTTTGAGTGTAAGATCAAAAGAAGACGAATTCCAGTAAAATTTTTTTCTCTTATGAACAAAAGATTGGGGCCCATGTAAACATCCCACTGACAGTTCCCAGTGAGTTATTTTAGCCAAGTATTAGCACCTGGGTAACAGGCAGGCCAGCCTTGCATGCTAAATAACAAATCAGTTGCTTCTGTGGCAGAGAACAGTGCCACGCAGCAATAGGAATTTTCAGAAGGAATTTTCTCTTCCTCTTCTCCCTCCCCCCTTTTCTTTTTTTATTGAATATGGCTGTTCAACTCTTCGTCCACTTTTTCAAGCTGATTTGCTCAGCTTTCAGGAGTTTACTCTTCTGTACTGTATCTGTTAATTTACTCAGGTGATGGAAGACAGGACTTTAATAATTAGGGGTGGGTTCAAGAGGGTCTGAGTAGGTGATCAAGGCAGCCAGATACATAGGTAACATAGCTCAGAGGATTACAGAAGAGGATAATGTAAAGGAAAAGCAGCAGAAGATAAAGGGCATATCCCTAGAGTACAGGACACTGCATTCTTTACAAATACATGTGACAGAATTCCTCTAAGTGTGCTCAATCTGAGTTTTCTTTCTTCCTTTTTTTTTTTGAAAGCATCATGCCTATGTATATGTCAACACAAAAATATCTCAAGAGTGGGTTTCCCAAAACCCTGTCAGTGTGTAATTTGTCTGCCTGAATAGGCTGTTTTGGCAGTGGTTTGGCCCAGGCAGGGCATGCTTACTATGCTATGTCGCTGATGCAGACATGGAGAGATTTAAATATGGGGAGCATTAGTAGTTTTCTTTAAGTGCCCAATGCAACTTTGAAAATTACCTGAAGCTCCAACCGATCTTTCAACTTTCAAAGTGAGGAACTGCTAGAGGAATTCTTGTGGTTTCTCTGTCACTGAGTGAGCACAGTCAGCGCCCCTGGAGCAAGGCGGCCCTGAGGTTGCCACAAAGGGCACTCACTGTTCAGTGCCTTTTCTCCTTTTCTCCCAGTGTGCTGCGGCCGCAGCACTTCCTGTTTATTCAAACATCTTCTTTACTACTCGCAACCCCCGCCTTGCAGAAACAGGCAGAACCCTTCGACAGCGAGAAGACGGAAATCCAAAGGCAGATAGTCCCGCTCACTCCATCAAATGCTTCAGTTTCTCTGTAAGTGTCTGGAGGAAAAGGGACCGATTTCTCTGGCTTAAACTTTCAAAGTAGGGCTGTGCTCCTATGGGATGATCCAGCTTGTTTACTGCTGTTCTCCTTTCCTCCTCTCTCCATTAAAGGCAGTTTTCTTTTTAGAGATTTAAGAGGACTGGTTTCTTCTAACTCCATAATTTGCTCTTGCTTTCAAATGTGTCTTTGGATGTTATCAACTACGTAAGCAGCCTGTGTGTCCTCTGGACAGTTTTATAGGCTTTGAGTGTAGATTAAAATATCTGTGTTTATTTGTGATACTGTTTTGTGTTGCCTTCTTTTTCTTCCTGTTATCACAAGTAGTAAAAGAGGGCAGGAACGGTGCCTGTGACACTGCCTCTGCAAAACTGTCCTCTGGTGCTTGCATCTTGATACTGTCATCATTTATGAATCGGTCTTGATAATATTTGTACCAATTTCATGCCAATAAAAGTCAGACAGCTGAAACAAGCACGGTAATTATCTCATTCATGTTACTATTGTTTAAACAGGGTGGGCTGCAAAGGAAAAGAAAGCCTGCCTCACTTTCCATGGTGGTTGTTAACGTGGATGTTGGAAGGCTCCTTTCAGGATTCTCCTTGTGGATAATTAGGGCGGCAGGAAGACCCTGGGACCTGGGTTGCTGCCTTGCCTGAGTTGAAGAGCCATGTGATTGCTCTCTGTCCTTTCTGTTGAAATGAGTTTTTTAACACATGGTTGGATTTGTTTTAAAGTGTTCCACCTTTTCCTGTCTGCTGTGCTTCTGTCCTCCCCTCCCTCCCTCCTCTCTCCACCCCTCACCCAACCCTGACCCCCAATTACAGTATAATTAGTAAGCCAGGTGCTAATTTTTTAAACTATGTACTGACTGGGGCATAGACAGGAAATGGAAAATTAGCTCTTTCGATTTTAAGGGAATTATTATTACTGTGAACCGTTTTTTGTTAGTCCCCAGACTAAATATCCTTACATTTTAATGTCTAAAACACCGTCTATATTAGTATAGAGAAAAACATATGCTCTGTAGTTGTCAAAACTTGTAATGGAAGAAACATTTAAATAAATAAAATAAATAAGTGTATGTGTATTGTTGTTGCCATGCTGGTTTTTTTCATGTTCAGAAGTTATTCTGCTTTGCAAGAAAAAAATTATGTTTGTGACTGCCATAGGACAGTTTCTTCAACAGTAGGAGTAATTGCAGGGAAAATGGAGAAAGTGACTGAAGGTATTTACTCAGATGTTAGTGTAGGTGTGGGGATTGCAAACTCAGTGTGGGAACAGTGGGCTGCTTTTCTTGATATCTCAGTCGATTTGTTGACCATCAAATTTCCCAGCTTGCTGGTTTTGTTTTTTCTGGATAGCATGTTTGATTATTTATTAGAAGAGGAAGGGAGTAGCTGAAGCAAATAAACATGTGACCAAGTTCTGTTTTGTTTTCTGCTCAGAAAACTATGTCCTTTAACAGATATACAGAAAATAATAAATGCATTGTTTTATGATAAACAGAAATCATATGTGTTGTTTTGTTTTAAAGGCAAATGAGTTAACCCTTAAGACTCGGAAGCCTTTTTGTCTTCTGTGAATTTGCCAGGCTTTTTTTTTTAAAACCCTGAGAATTAATATAATGTGATGGTTGGTTTTATGATACAGGATTTCCCAGGACTCGTTCAGTACTTCGGCTTTCTGGGCACTTTGCTTAGTTATGCCTGCCTCAGTAGCTGTACTTTTATGGTGTGTGTGTGTGTGTGTGTGTGTGTGTGTGTGTGTGTGTGTGTCTGTGTGTCTGTGTGTGTCTGTGTTTGTGTATTTAACAATGATACTACTGGACAAATCAGTTTTGTTGAAGACTATACAGTGGGCTATATTCTGACTTTAGATCTAAATATGATCAGTTCAGTTAAAATAAAATATACCAGAATTTTTTCTTTATGTTTACAGAGTAATTTATTGCCTGCCAATTTTGCTCATCTCTTTAAAGGTGTCAGGCAGCTGCTATAATGCAGAGTCAACTTGTACACCTATGTCCCTCAAGAAAACTTTCCTGCCTTTAATATTATGTAATGTATGCAATGATCTGCTTGGTGTTTGTTATCTCAGGTCAAGGCTTCTCGAGACCTAGGGAAAGACTCAAAGCTACATTGAAAGTAGATTTTTAAAGAGCAAATCAAAATTTTATTATTTTTGTTTTAATCCTCAGGTAAGATTTACAAGACTGCATCTAGATATTTATTATCAATAAGCACACACTGACGTATATGCACGTACAGGCACACTGAATAACTAGATCATGGTTTTCTACAGAGACTTCCTAATTTTTTTTAAATATTTTATTTACTTATTTTTAGAGAAAGGGGAAGGAGAAAGAGTGGGAGAGAAACATCAATGTGTGGCTCCTTCCTGCGTGCCCCACAATGGGGACCTGGCCTGCAACCCTGGCATGTGCCCTGACTGGCAATCGAACCTGCGGCCCTTTGGTTTGCAGGCCCGCACTCAAACCACTGAGCTACGCCAGCCAGGGCAGACTTCCTAATTTTTGCACTTCCTGAAAAATGATGGGCCTGATCCTAGCAAAGTGCCTGGCCCAGTCCTATCAGCCCTGTAAATCACAGTGAAACTCTCTTCCATTGCCCACACTGTTCTGGCATGCGAACTGGAAATAAACCCCTAGAGTGACCCCTCTTCACTGACTTTTTGAGGGAGCAGGGCAGCAAACATAAGCATACTTTTGCTTGCACCTGTACCACCCACATGTATGTATTGCTTAAGAGAAGACAACCATGAAGCAGAGTCTTTCCATCTCCTCTGGTATCATCTTGGGTGACTTTCCACAAGGTGGACAAGTTGGATTATCATCCTTTGTGCTTACCCAGAGCTCTTTGTGAAAATCAAAGTACCTGACTAATACTAACTCATACTCAGAACACTCTTGGGATATAAGCAGAGATTATCCCACTTTTGAGGTGGGACAATGTCCTGTTGTTAAAATGGCTCACAGTTACGGGTGTGTCTGTGCTCACTGGTCAGACCAGACCTGGCAGGGGCATGTGTGATCTAGATACCATGAGAAGTGTTTTCCTGTAACATAGTCAGCCTACACACAGTCAGTCACACCAGAAAGTGTTTTACTGTGAAGATACTGGGCTGGAAAATAAAGCTAGTGTGTGGTGTTCATGATGCTGGAAGGGAGAGGTCAGTGAGGAGGAATCACACTTCATTTTAATCTCTTTAGTGTCAAAATCAGGATTTTTTAAAGATACAGCATGGGCTGAAAATTTGGATTTTGTTTTGTTTCCCTTTAACTCAATATGAAGTTGACAATTTAACTTCCACAGATATCAAGTTAGTATCGTTCTTTGTAAAAAAACAGACACTGAGTGTTGGCTGTGCAAAGTCAGTCAGAAGTTGGTGTGGAGTTGCGTGCTTTGGGGTCAAAGGATTTGAAACATTCTGTTAACCTTTGATGTCACTGTATGATTCTTCAAGTCCGGTGTGTCCTGGGCCTCTGTCCAATGCTTATGAAGCATAGAGTAAAAATTAGTCATGTGCCATTTGCAATTTTAAGTCTTCTTAAAGGCTCATCCAGAAGTCTCTACAGTAGGGTGATAGTATTAGGTTGGCCAAAAACGTCTGTTCAGTTTTTTCCATAAAATAAAAGCTGTATTTTTCATTTACACCAGTAACTTTATTGATTTGGATATTTTGAGCATGTTGGCTATCTCCTGTGTGGTAGAATGTTCATTATTCTCAATTGATGTCTCAATTTGATCTCTATCAACTTCAACTGGCCTACCCAACCACAGAGCATTGTCCAGTGAGAAATCTCAAGCACAAAACTTCGCAAACCACTTTTGACATGTTTGATCCATCACAGCACCTTCTCCATACACTGCACAGATCTTTTTTTGAATTTCAGTTGCATTTTTACCTTTCATGAAATGATAAAGCATGATATGTTGAAAATGGTTTTTATTACATCTTCAGTATTAAAATGACTATACAAAAATTCGCCAATTTTGGTAAGGGTTTTTAAATGCATGCCAATATGACAGCTGTCACAATACAATCTAACAAAATTGTTTCAAATGAAATTAAAGACAACTAAGTGTTACTAGAGCTATCTTATGGAAAAAGCATACAAACTTTTTGGCCAATCCAATATTTAGGTTGCTTGGCTTCCAATACTGTTTGCTTGTTGGCACCTGAATATAGAAATTATATTTGAATAATATATATTCAATGTGTTTTTTAATTTTAAAAAGTAATTATGGGAATTCCATAGATAATGCGATTCCAGTTTTAAGAAAAGTAAATGTAGGTGATGATGTTACACTTTTTTAAAATTAATTTATATGTTTTTCTTCTAACATGACCTTATTACTTTTATAATCAGGAATCATTTATAAAGCACTTTCTCAAATCACCTAGGAAGTCTTTGTTGTATGTCAGGCCCTAGTGTATGTACTTTACATGTATTAATTACCATGTAAGAACTTTTATTTCCTCCCATTCTTACTGGTGAAGAAACTGAGGCACTGAAAGGTTAAGTAACTTGTGCAAGGTTATATACAGCTACCAAGTGTTGGAGATGGGGTTCAAACCCAGACAGGGTGACTAGGTGCTTATGTACAATGTTTCTGTTTCTGTAGCGATCTGTAGCGATATGTTAATGTTTTTAAAAGCAAACTGCTATTTCTTTGGAATTGCTTATGATTCTCCCAAGGTCAGTAATTCCCCCAAATTCCCAAGGTATCCTTATTTCTTCATTCTTCATGCCTGGAGACCAAGTCCACCCTATGCCCAACTGTGGTTGCTGGAAGATCCAAAAGTCATTGTCCATCTGTGAGCACAGCTCTGTGAACACAACTGCTTGTCTGATGAACATTGTTTTTAATCCCTTTTTTAGGAAAATGCTCTAATTCCTTGGCCAGAGCAATTGAATTTGTGTTTATTTTGCAACATTTGGTATCTGTAATAAATATATTACAGATACTTTATATATTTATAAAAAGCAAAATATATGTATAGATTTACGTGAAAGATAAAATCTTCAAAAAGTTCACTACAAAATTACCTTTGATTGTGGCTTGGATTAACTAAATATAATCTTCAAAACATTTCTAAATTTTTCTTTTAAATCTGTCCATCAAACAAATAGTTCTAGTTCCATGTGAAAGGAAGAACTACAAACCCACTGACTTGTGGATTAGTAGCTGTTTTGGGTTCCAAGTGAATGGAAGAATTACAAACCCACAGATTTGTGGATTAGTGACCTTTATAGCTGTGTCATTCCTGAAGTAAAAGCAAAGGGATTCCAATCCATGCTATGTGTCCTTGAGCATGTCATGTAAACTTTCCATTTATGTAAAGCAATTTGGGACCAAGACAGGTGTGCAGTGGAATTCAATGTCAGCTCTTATTTCATTCATCATTGATGTCATCATCAGTATCACGATCACCCCCTAGCTAACTACGTGGCCAGAGGCTGCCATTTCTGCTGTATTGTTCTAAGAGAGCAATTCTCAACCAGTGTGCTGCAGAAATTTGTAAAACATGCGATACCAGACTATTTAGTCAATGGCATTATCCTCTCTTCCTTAGATTGTCATTTTTTTTAAATGACAACAGCCAACACAACAATAGCCATCCATTGCGAATGAATCAAAATTATACCTATTTTTGTCAGATTGACCAAAATATATATGTTCTGGTATGCCACATAATTTTAGTAATTAGTTTGTGTGTGCCATGAGATGAACAATGTTGAAAGTGACTGGTCTAAAAGTCAAGGTAAGGCATTGGTCAGGGTTCGGTGAAGGTCAGAAAGAGCCACTCACTCAAGTGCCTGTGCCAGAGGAGGAGGCCAGGACCCAGAGCTGGAAATCATCTGACCATAGCCCATCCTGTTCTCAGTCTGCTTTTTTTGTACAATGAATGTTATCTGCTTTTGATTCGTTTGGGCCCAACGGAGGATACGGTGCTTTGCTCAATGTCTCTCTAAAGAAGACACATAGTTTGAGATCACTGGGAAACAGGAATCTTTGCTTCCCATAAAATGTATTTTCTTATCTATGGGGCAATGTGTTGTACTAATTGTTTCATTTAATTGGTTATTATCATGGCTTGGTACCATACTAAGGATTTTCCATGCATATCTTATATAATCCTTATTATTTAAATTCTCTGTTCTTAGGTTTCTGTACCTGTTAACGAAATATGATGATACCTGAAAGAACTGTGCAAATTAAATAACAAAATATGTCTATATAGTTTAATACTTGTCTGGTAATAAACACTAAAAAATTTGCAACTTTTAGTATTATGTGTCTCATCTCCAATGACTAGGGGCCACAGTGGTTTTGAGAATACTACAGTTATTCAAAATGCAAATCAAAACTATTATGAAATATTTTCTCACTCCTGTTAGAATGGCAAGAGATAACTAGTGTTATTGGGAGTGTGGAGAAAAGGGAACCCTCATGCATTGTTGGTTGGAATGTAAATTGGTTCAGCCACTATGGAAAACAGTATGGAGGTTCCTCAAAAAATTAAACATAGAACTACTATATGACCTAGCAATTCCATTTCTGGGAATATCTGAAGAAAATTAAGTCACTATCCTGAAAAGGTATCTGTAACTCCATATTCATTATAGCATTATTTACAATAGCCAAGACATAGAAGTAACCTGAGTGTCAATCAGTGTACACAGTTGGCTAAATAATATGTGGGGCTTATATATATACAGTGGAATATTACTCAGCCGTAAGAAAAAATGAAATCCTGGTATTTGCAACAACGTAGATGGAACTTGAGGACATTATGCTAAGTGAAATAAGTCAGACAGATAAGGACAAATACTGTATGTACTCACTTACATGTAAAATCTAAAATAGCCAAATTCATAGAAACAGAACAGGCTGGTGGTTACCAGAGGTGGGGGATGAGAAAAATGGGGGAAGGTATTCAAAACCTACAAACTTTCAGTTATAATATAAATAAGTTCTAGGGGTGTAATGTACAGCATGGTGACTAAAATTGTAATACTGTATCTTATATTTGAAAGTTGCTAAGAAAACGGATCCTAAAAGTTCTTTCTCATAAGGAAAAAAGTGTAGCTGTGTAATATGATGGATGTTAACTTATTGTGGTAATCATTTTACATATACATAATAATTATGTTTTATACCTAAAACTATTACAATGTTATATGTTAATTATATCTCACTAAAATGGGGCAAGGGAGCATTAAGAGAAAAATTTTTTAAAAGTTACAGTTATTCAATACTCCCACCCCCAACAAGAAGCTTGAAGTTATAGCAGAGCATGAGAGTCTACAACAGGTTAAAACACAGGGACCAGGATACCTGCAGAGCTTGGAAGCCATGCCTAGTAGACAGAGAGGAGCAGATCTACCTCAGATGAGGGCAGAGCATAAGATGCAGATGTCCAGGTACATGAGCTGTGGTTGGACTTGGGTTAAATTGCAAGAAGATAGCTGTGCTCTTCACTAAGACTCTCCATGTTTGCTTTACCAGAAGCTCCTCTGAAAAAAATCTCAACCTCGGCTCAGGTGAACCAACGAACAGGGAACATTTTTCTTGCTCAGGATTGAAGAAGGGTTGAGAGTCAAGGGATGATGGTAACAGTGTTCGTATCCCAGAGAAGATGACTGAGCTTGCATGGGAATAGAGGTGAAGCACAGAGTGTGGGGACACAGACAGCTGGACTTCTTCAAGCCTTCCTGTGTTCCTGCTGGGGACACAGACATCACTACAATAGAAACCCAGAGTGCTGCACTGGTCCCTTGGGCCTGAGGGCTTTAAGGAATGCTGCTGCTTGAAGTAATCGGAATATGAACAGAATTTTTAGGGAAAGGTAGAATTTTTAATTAATTTTTTTCTTTTTTAACAATGTTATTGAAATACCTATGACATATAGAAATTGTATGTTTAAAGTTTACAACTCGATGTTCACACACACACACACACACACACACACACACATTGTGAAAAGGATTGCCACAATCAGGCTAAATAAATTATCCATCATCTCTACGTAGTTACCCTTTTGTTTGTGTGTGGTGAGATTTAAAATGTATCCTGTTAGTAAATTTCAAGCATATAATATTAAGCTTCATCACCAGCTGTATATTAGATCCCTAGTACTTACTAGTTTCACACAACTGAACCTGTGTGCCCTTCGACCAATACCTCCCCATTTCTCTTCCCCCAAGCCCCTGGCAACCATGAGTCTTCTCTCTGCTTCTGTGAGTTCAACTTTTTTAGATTCCGTGTATATAAGTGAGATCATGCAGTATTTGTCTTGGAAAGGTAGAATTTAATTGGGGAAGATACTTGGATGCCTTGAAAATGTGGGCAGAGAAACAGCAGAATTGACAACAGCTCCCAGAGTCCTGGCAATGAGAAGATATGGTTGAAAAAAGCAAGTCTTTTTTTTTTTTTTTTTAATTACTTTATTGTTGTTCAGTTACAGTTGTCTGCATTTTCTTTCCACTCTGCCCCCCAACCCCAGCCAAACGCACCTCCCTCCCCTGCTTCCACCCCCCCCCCTTGGTTTTGTCCATGGGTCCTTTATAGTAGTTCATGAAAACCCTTCTCCCCACTGTCCCCTCCCCGCTCCCTCTGGCTATTGTTTGATTGTTCTTAATTTCAATGTCTCTGGTTATATTTTGTTTGATTTTTTCTTTTGTTGATTATGTTCCAGTTAAAGGTTAGATCATATGGTATTTGTCCCTCACCGCCTGGCTTATTTCACATAGCATAATGCTTTCCACTTCCGTCCATGCTGTCGCAAAGGGTATAAGCTCCTTCTTTCTCTCTCTAGAATTCCTTTGTGTAACTGTACCATAGTTTTTTGGTCCACTCATCTGCTGATGGGCACTTCGGTTGCTTCTAGCACTTGGTATTATAAATTGTGCTGCTATGAATTTTGGGGTGCATAGGTTCTTTTGGATTGGTGTTTCAGGGCTCTTAGGATACAATCCCACCAGTGGAATTGTTAGGTCAAAAGGCAGCTCGATTTTTAGTTTTCTGAGGAAATTTCATACTATTTTCCACACTGGCTGCACCAGTCTGCATTCCCTCCAACAGTGCACTAGGGTTCCCTTTTCCCCACATCCTCTCCAACACTTGTTTGTTGATTTGTTTTTGTTGGCTATTCTGATTGATGTGAGGTGGTATCCCATTGTGGCTTTAATTTGCATCTCTCTGATGGCTAGTGATGCTGAGCATCTTTTCATATGTCTCTGAGGGTCTTCTGTATGTCCTGTTTAGAAGTGTCTGTTCAAGTCTTTTGCCCATTTTTTAACTGCGCTTTTTGTCTTCCTGCAGTAGAGTCATGTGAGTTCTTTATATATTTAGGAGATCAAACCCTTGTCCCAGGTATCATTGGCAAGTATGTTTTCCCATGTGGTTGGTTCTCTTTTCATTTGAATAAACAGCATTCATTTTAATGCTGTTTTCTTTAGCCATGCAGAAGCTTTTCAGTCTTGATGAGGTCCCATTTGTTTATTCTTTCCTTTATGTCCCTTGCTTTAGGGGACATATCCGTGAAGATGTTGTTGCATGGAATGTCTGAGATTTTCTGGCCAATGTTTTCCTCTAGGACTTTTATGGTGTTACAATTTATATTTAGGTCTTTTATCCACCTAGAATTTATTTTTGTGTGTGGTGTAAGTTGGTGATTGGGTTTCATTTTTTTGCATGTAGCTGTCCATATCTTCCAACACCATTTGTTGAAGAGGCTATTTTTGCTGCATTTTATACTTCTTCCCCCTTTGTCAAATATTAATTGATTGTAGAGACTTGGGTTTATTTCTGGGCTCTCTGTTCTGTTCCAGTGGTCTATGTGCCTGTTTTTATGCCAGTATCAGGCTGTTTTGATTACAGTGGCCTTGTAATACAGTTTGGTATGAGGTATTGTGATCCCTCCTGCTTTGTTCTTCTTTCTCAAAATTGCAGCAGCTATTCGGGGTCATTTATGGTTCCATATAAATTTCTGAAATGTTTGTTCTATATCTGAGAAATATGTCATGGGCACTTTAATAGGGATTGCATTGAATCTATAAATCTCTTTGGGTAGTATGTCCATTTTGATGATGTTAATTCTTCCAGTCCATGAGCATGGTACCTGCTTCTGTTTGTGTCTTCCTTAATTTCTTTCTTCAGTGTTGTGTAGTTCTCTGAGTACAGGTCTTTTACCTCCTTGGTTAGGTTTATTCCTAGGTACTTTATTTTCCTCGTTGCTATATCAAATCGGATTTTTTTCCTGATTTCTGTTTCTGATGTTTCATTGTTGGTGTACGAAAATGCCCTTGATTTCTGAGTATTGACTTTGTATCCAGCTGTTTTGCCAAATTCACTTATTAGGTCAAGTAGTTTTTTGGTGGAGTCTATAGGATTTTCTGTGTACACTGTCATGTCATCTGCAAACAATGACAGTTTTACTTCCTCCTTTCCAATTTGGATGCCTTTTATTTCTTGTCTAATTGCTGTGGCTAGGACTTCCAGTACTATGTTGAATAAGAGTGGTGAAAACAGGCATCCTTGTCTTGTTCCTGATCTTAGTGGGAAAGCTCTAAGTTTTTGCCCATTGAGTATGATGTTGGCTGTAAGTGTCTCATATATGGCCTTTATTATGTTGAGGAATGCTCCCTCTTTTCCCACTTTGCTGAGTGTTGTTATCATAAATGGGTGCTGTACCTTATCAAATGTTTTTTCTGCATCTATTAAAAAAAGCAAGTCTTTTCGTGGGGACGAGGCAGAAGGGCAGATGAAGTTAGTTGTGATACTGTGAATGAATGTGATACCACATTCATTCATGCATTTTAGTTCGGTAGGACTGCATATCCATTTGCCAGGATTGCCCATGGCTGTATCTGGTCTAATCAGTGACCTTGGTAGAATGGGAGTATGAAGTTTTCAGGACACAATATTTGTTTAATTTTGTTTTTCCATGATAACCACTCACTAGACTTGTGACCTTGTGTAGGTCACAGAATCTCACAGTCTTTCAGTTTTCCCATTTCAGGTCAGTATCATAAACCCTGCCCATGTTTTCCTTAAAAATATTGGGAACAAGAAATCAAATAAGTGTAAAACAACTAGTTGACACAGTACTGAACACATAGTAAACAATTTAATATGTTGTTTTATTTTAGTGTCCTAAATACAGGTGGCATTATCCTGCACTTGCCCCTATGTTTCTAGATGTTCCTCATTCCTCAAGTTTTTATTCAGAAGTAATTTCACTATTGTAACAACATCTTTGAGTAGTATGAGGCTGTCTAGAAAGTATCCATCCATGTAATATGAAAAATAGAGATATTTGGGGAAGATACAAGAAACTGTACATAGGACAATGATGCCTCAGTCCCCTTCAAAATAGGCACATTGGGACCTCACACAGTTCTCCCAATCGCCATCAGCTACTTCCTGAATCTCATCCACAATCTGAAATCTCTTCCCTCTCAAAGATGATTTGAGTTTTGGGAAAAGCCAGAAGTCACAGGGTGCCAAATCTGGGCCATTGCAGGGCTGAGTCACTTGAGTGATTTGATGTTTTGCCAAAAATCTGTACATGAGGCGTGATGTATGAGCAGGTGTGTTGTCATGATGAAGCTGCCAATCACCAGTTACCCACAGCTGAGGCCTTCTAAATCATCTGAATAGTTTCCAAAGAGGAATGTTCAAGTTAATACAAAATTTGATGCAGATTCATTGCAGTACTCATTCATTTTGAATACAATGGCCACACAGTACACACACTCACTCAATGGCATCTACCATCCTGACCAACTAGTACAGTGAGGTCATCATTGTTCATACATGCACATTCCAGTCCACTCTCCTTGGCTACCTGGTTACATTGATGTCATGCAAACCATTCTTGTTATATTAAAAATGGCTGGACTTTTTCTGTACAGGCCTCATATAAATTATTGGATAGCATTAGGTTGTTTTGTTTTCTTTTCCTGGCTAACTTTGGCCAAGAGCAAGTAGGTCCACATCTGAGATGATTAGTCTTGCTTGAATACTTCCCCTATTCCCATTTTCATTTCTGTCTTTTGTCTTTAATCTCTGCTGGAATGTTGCCTCTGAACTGGTTTTTGCTCTTGAGTCTTTGCCCAAAATTCATGTAAGAGAAGGAAAGTATTTAGTCAAGCAAAGCATTCTTAGGTGTTCATTCCCTCTTAGGATATCCCAAGTATGTGTGGTTTACAGTACAAGAAGAAAAGGAATGCAACATCGTATTTGAATAGAAATTAGGTTCAGTGTTATTAGTAAAATCACAGGAAATTCTCCTATTATTTTGAGAATGATTCTAGCTACATTCTTCTGTAGGTTTCAACATTAGCAAGCCTTATTCCAAGGTATGAAAAGATATGAATCTGGATTATTCATACTGAGAGTTGCTGGGCTATACCCTCATAAATGCAACTGCAGAAAGCAGTGGGTTATTGTAGTGAATTAACAGGTTCCTTTGATTCAGTTGTCCTTGGATTTGACCTCCATATTTTCTACTTTGGGAATTGGGAAGGACTGGGCCAATTTATTTATTTTTGGACACAATCTGGTCTTTCCTTAGCAAGGGGAAACAGATTCAATGCAACATCCAATGTAACATTTTAGACATTTTCTAATAAATCTGACTTCTGCTTTTCTTCATTGCCATGTTCATGTTGCCTGCAGTCATAGCACACCAGGCTGCAGTCTTGTCAACTCCCATGAGCTAGACAGGCTCTGGTTTAGGCTGCGCTGGATGGAATCCCTCCAAAGACAACTCAGGTGCTGGAGACCTGGTGGTGGTGACTCAGTGTCTGGCACTGGCTCCGGCATGAAGCGGCCAACCAGTGCCTCAGCAAGGAGCTAAAGTGCCCTGTGTTAATAGGTGTGTATGGAGCAGGAGTATGCTGGTGTGGTTTTCCCTATTAGGAGAGACCTCAACTAGACTTCCTGACTGTTTGTAGCCATTAAACTTACATCAACTGATTTTGAAGGAGAATCAGCTATTTTTATTTTGTTTCATGAAAATTCTTAATTTTTACTTTCTTGGTAAAGATTTTAAAGAAAGATACTTTGTCTAAAAAGGTTTTTCATAATTGCAAATGAATACAGGGTTGGCTGACCCCCCTTCTGCTTCTCAGGTTTGCCTTGGGGCTGAGACTGCAGCTGAATGGCTCCTCTTGTTTACAGCTCTTTGGTATCTCTCTGTCCATGTGTCCTGCAGTCAGTGCACAGATGGCATTTGGCCCTGCAGCACTGTGGTAATGGCCATGGCACAGAGCAGTCACACACTTCTCTCCTTTATCCCAGTTCTTCTAAAAAAAGAGAGAGAGAAATATATCCTTTGTCATTTTTTCTCATAAGAAAATATGCCTTAATTAATTGTCATCATTACAAAAAGCACACACACACACACACAACTTCCAGTCTCCCTGTGCTCATGTCTTTGCATTACTTGTTAAATTTTAAAGTAAAATAAAAGTGAAGAATATAACTATCAAATGTTATAGCAGTGATAACCACTATAGTAGTATAGCATAAAATCATGTCAGTAAGGATTTGGACAAGCTGACGTTGGAACTAGATCTAGAAGGTAGAGGTTCAGGCTAGTATGGGATGATGAAGGATTTGCAGTGGTCTAGGCATTGGAAGGATGTTGTGTCATGCCTCATCTCTCCTCACCCCCACACTTGGAACTCAACTGCCATGGCCATATCTCCTGCTGTTTGGGCAACTACAAAGGGGCTCTTTGACTTTTCATTTCCTGTTCCTTTTGATTTTAACTTGAACACATAGTGTTGGAGTGCTCTTGGGTGGAGTTGTCCCTGCTCTAATTTTCACCACGTTACTCTAGATATTGTTTGTGGAACATTTTGAGAAATCCATGCTGTTATGTAGTGCCCCCAAATCACAGGATACTTTCTTCCATTGTTAGAACTCTGAGAATGGATGATGCTACATAGAAACCATTCCCTTCTAGGTTACTGATTTAGGTCCAGTTTCCCAATTGATCTAAGGCCTTGCCATCTACCTCATTTGCTTTTTGGGGTTGAGCCAATGGAATCAACAACCAATGAATGCTTGGACTATACCCTTATTTTCTGTGTCACAGAGTAAACCAAGCAGTGACCATTACAGGCTCTCTGATGATTTTTGATGGTTGGTACCCCGCTATATTAAAATTGTAATAGGGAAAGTATTTTTTTCATTTTACTTCCGACACTAATAATGTGGCTTGATGGTCTGCTATAGTACTTTCTTTGTGTATCTAACATTTACACAGTCACTAGAATCCCTCTATGAAATTTGCTTATTCTTTCACTTTCCTATGGTAACCAACTGCTCCATATATATACATATATGCATATATAGTATTTTATATATAGTATTTATATAAATATGTATTTTCATTCTTGTTGGAGAACTCACTGCCTTGGAATGTTTTTTATTCTGCACAAATACATTTAGTCTTATCAGGCACTATAATTCCTTTTTCTTTTAACTGACCCACAAACCTTTCCATCCTGCACCAAAGTGATTACTGTGTCTAAAGCAAAGAGGTGATGGCATTTCCCAGGTCTTGCTACAGAGTGATTGTCAGATTGGGTTAAGGGATGAGGACTTATGTTTAAGATGGTTGTTCGTAGCTGGGGTTGCACTACGACAGCAAATTAATTCTGGGGGAAGGGCTCTCCAGAGGGCCTTAGGGTGAATGTAGAGGTTGAGAAATAAAAGAGAGAACATGGCTTCTTCCCTAAGCTTCTCATGCTGCTTTTTATTGCTAGATTTTCCTCCCACCCCCATATGCACATTGACTGTCCATTAGCCTGTGAAATTATCTGAGAAACAGGTTTGATCTTGAGGGGTGAGGAGAGTCTAGGAAACAAAATTAAAAGAAGGGTGGCTGACTCAGAGCAGCCTTTGAAGCTAGAAGCAGGACAGGTTCTTAGGCAGACAGGAAATAACACTCTTCTCAACTGGCCAATAGCACATGGCGTCTTTATTCTGAGGGTGTTCAGGACCTCATACCCAATTGCAGAGACTCACTCTGAACTGCTGTGAATTATCTCTGGGAGACACACATGTTCAAAGTGTGCAACTAGTTTGAAATAGTGTCAGATAAAGAACGAATGGTTGTATTTCATTTTCATGTCTCAATTCCTTTTCAGAAAATCAAAATTATTTCAAGCAACTGATTGCAAGCTTTGTTTTCTAAATTTTTATTTATTGATTTTTGAAAGAGAGAGAAACATCAATTTGTTGTTCCACTTATTGGTTGCTTTCTTGTATATGCCCTGACGAGGGATTGAGCCCACAGACTGGCGTATTGGCAAACTTTGTTTGCATAAAATTGTGTTCAGTGGCATCTTTGGTGAATCTCAGAATACAGGTAGCAACCTAAGACAGAGATTGGCAAACACAGAAATTTAAATTCCGTATAATTTTAACATGTCACAAAATGTTCTTCCTGTTATTGTTTCCGCAACTATTTAAATAAGTAAAAATCATTATCTCCTGCTCTGAACAAAAACAGGTTATGGTTTGGATTTGGTTCATGGACTATAGTTTATTGACCCGAGACATAAAACATTGCAGTTAGTTGTATTTTTTGAAGACCTCTATGTATCAGTGCTTATCTCAGACCTCATCACCAAAATTGTTATATAAAAAATTGTATGAAGGTTTTCTCCTTCTACTGGTTTGCCTCATGTATGTGTGCATGCTTATTCAACCCATATTTTGTGTAAACTTACTGATGTTTCTTAAGATATGTTAAACATGTTTTTGAACATCGGCTACCTTAACATGCTGAACCTCGGGATTCCAGCCCCTAAAATACGAGCATCTACTATGAACTTGAAATGTAAATTAAAAAAAAATTTTTTTTACACGCAAAAGTTGTAAAACATACTTATTTAAAACATCATTTGTAAGTAATGGTACTTATTTACTAGGAATGTGAAGGCACTGTTAAGAATAATCTTGAAACCATAGAATGGAAGGTGTGTCAAAAATGCCCAGGTCCCCAGTTAGCATAAAAGCATTGCCTGCCAAACTAGCAACCAAGTACCAATCTCCCTGGCTCCCTGTGGACTGAGTACTAAGCTGGCTATTGCCCATAACATGCTGGCCATAGGTGATCCCACCCTTTGTGCAGATGGGACAAAGATGACAGCCAAGGCAGAGAGGGTGGCTGACTTCTGCTCCTTCCTCAGTTAGCTCACAGAGCAATTTATTTCAGCTTATTGAAGGAAAATCAATGTGACCATGTGCAGCGCAGCTCTAAGTGCCTGGTTTTATCAGTCACCTCTACTCTGTGGCATTCTTGAACTGTGTCTTTACTGTAACCCAAGCCTAGCACTCAAATGCAGCATCAAGTTATTCAGTGTCTGGCAATTGTCACGTCTGTTATAAATGAAGTGTTGATTCAACCCAGCCCAGGAACTGCCCCCAAGAGTAAATGGTCCCAGAGATGGGAAGGGACATTTTCAGTTATTTATATTAGCAGTTGGTCTGGAACTTGAGTTAGAGTTGATGCTTGCTTCCTAAAGGAGAAAATTTGTCATTTATTCATACCCTTTCTCTCTGTGTGTTTCTGCCTCTCTCTCTCCCTTGCTCTCTCTCACACACAAACACGTGTCCACGTACCTCCTGTGTCCACATACTTCCTTAGTCTAAATACAAAGGATCTAATTTTATCTTTAAGCAGGACATCTTTTTTATATAAACCTAAGTTCCAGGTATGGAACAGTGTAATTCAGCATCTGCATACACTACTAAGTGATCACCTTCAAAAGTCTAGTCACCATCCATCACTATACCATTCACCCTCTTCACACCAAACAGAGTATCTTAAGGGGCCTTTCTTCAGTTGTTGCTGAGATCCTTTTATGAAAATAAGAAAAGTTTACCCTTACTCATTAGTTGTATTAGAATGAATCACTGATGTTCAGGCAGTGAGTCTCAGATGAAAGACATTAATCTGGTTTGATGCATGTAACAGGTAAAAATGGCTATCAGGTAAGCATATAAGGGAAACATAGTGGACATACCCTATGGACAGGTCTCCAGTGCAGTTTCCAAATGGGGTCCCATCAGTTATTCCACATTTTTCACTGACCAACAGTGAAAATGACAATAAGCATGTTTCACTTTCTACAAATAGTAGGTACCAGACATTCGCATAATAATGCTTGAAAATATAGCCTTGTACACTAAGGATTTATTTCTCTTCTTTTTCATGATAACTTAAAATTTATATTACATTGATTTATATATCACAGAAATCTGAAAAGCAGTACACTTTAGTGGTTGATTTTGCAGCACTTTATATGGTCTAATAAATTGTTTTAAAATTCCTGCTGAACGTGGACCAGTGGAATAGAATAGAGAGCCCAGAAATAAACCCTAGTCTCTATAGTCAATTAATATTCGACAAAGGGGGGCTGCAACATAAAATGGAGTAAAAACAGCCTCTTCAACAAGTGGTGTTGGGAGAACTGGACAGCTTCGTGCAAGAAAATGAAACTCGAGCACCAACTTACACCATACACAAAAATAAATTCAAGGTGGATAAAAGACTTAAACATAAGCCGTAACACCATTAAAGTCCTAGAAGAGAACATAGGCAGGAAAATCTCAGATATTACACGCAGCAACATTTTTACTGATATGTCTCCTAAAGCAAGGGACATAAAGGAAAGAATAAACAAATGGGATCTCATCAAAATAAAAAGCTTCTGCATGGCCAAGGAAAACAGTATTAAAATAAAAAGAGAACCGACTGTGTGGGAAAACATATTTGCCAATGATATCTCAGATAAGGGTTTAATCTCCAAAATATACAAAGAACTTACACGACTCCACTCTAAGAAGACAAGCAACCCAATTAAAAAATGGGCAAAGGACTTGGGCAGACACCTCTCCAAGGAGGACATACAGAGGATCCAGAGACACATGAAAAGATGCTCGATATCGCTAGCTATCAGAGAGATGCAAATTAAAACCACAATGAGATACCACTTGACACCAGCCAGAATGGCCCTCATAAACAAAGCAACAAACAGCAAGTGTTGGAGAGGTTGTGGAGAAAAGGGGACACTAGTGCACTGCTGGTGGGAGTGCAGACTGGTACAACCACTATGGAAAACAGTATGGAATTTTCTAAAAAAACTAAAAATGTATATACCTTTTGACCCAGCAATTCCATTGCTAGGACTATATCCTAAGAACCCTGAAACACCAATCCAAAAGAAACTATGCATCCCTATGTTTATAGCAGCACAATTTACAATAGCCAAGTGTTGGAAGCAACCTAGATGCCCATCAGTAAATGAATGGATCAAAAAACTGTGGTACGTTTATACAATGGAATTCTATGCAGCAGAAAGAAAGAAGGAGCTCATACCCTGTGCAACAGCATGGATGGAACTTGAGAGCATCATGCTAAGCGAAGTAAGCCAGGCAGTGAAAGATAAATACCATATGATCTCACCTTTAACAGGAACCTAATCAACAAAACAAACAAGCATAATATAACCAAAGACATGGAAATTGGGAACATGCTGAAAGTCACCAGAGGGGAGAGGGGAGGGAATTTCAGGGGAAAAGGGGAAGGATTTACAGGAACAAGTATAAAGGACACATGGACAAAAACTATGGGGTGGTGGAAATGGGAGGGAGGTGGGGAGGGCTGGGGTGGTGGGTTCGGGTGAGAATAAAAGACAGAAAACTGTACAAGATCAACAATGAAAATAAAAATTAAAAAAAAAAAATTCCTGCTGAGACCTAAGTAGATTGAAGGGTTATAGTACATGGTGCCCTCTTTGTTCCCACACTCATGATAATAAGGCCAGGGAATAATTGTAGAATAATTTATAACAGTTCATAATAAGATGAATACTTTTTTGCACTGGTGTTGTCTCTGCATGCCAACTATTTGAAGTTATTTGACCTGTTTGCATTTGTTTTGAGGAGAAATTTGGAAGCCTGGTTGCACATCTTCATCTTATATCTTCTTTCCTTAGCAGTTTGACTAAGATTCCCTTTCTATTTCTACAAGTTCATAAACCTTTTCTGCCCTTTGCTTCTCTCTCTTATTATCTTCTTTAGTGGGTGGGGCTCAGTATGAAATGCTCTGTGCAAGTTGGGGTTCATTGTATGATTATGTAAGTTCAGGTACCCCATGTTGTGTCTGAAAAAGATACTACGTGCATCAATGACTTTTTTCCTTCAAACCAGAAAACTAATTGCAAGGGTTCCTGTAACTAATTTTAAAATATATAACCATTAGATCGAACCAGCTCAGTAAAACGTTTTTTGAAAACTTAACTTTGATACCTATGCTATGCTTTCTTTTGCTTAAGTACATTTGTGAGAACATGCTCATATGAGAATAGTTTTTTCTTTGTGTGTACCTTTCTTTAAAAAAGATACATAATATCATCCCTTTTGCTGAAATGAGGAGTTGATTATATTGATTCTGAGACTTGGTTATTTAAATATTGAGTACCGATTTTCCAAATATTTGGTGAAACATGGCACGTTATGTTAGCAAAGATTTGTAACTGTGTGGAGTTGTTACTTTGCTCTATTTTAGTATTAAATGGATGTAACCTTTCTCCTGTCCCTAACATAGCTTTTCACTGTCATCTGCACTCCCCTATCATCTGCATTCCCTCTGTCTTTCCAACTAGCAGCCAGACTCTTCCTTGCTGACCAGTCTATTACTCTGGAAACTCTGACAGTAGCACTTAAAATATTTAACAGTTCCCTTTTCTACATTAAAAACTATAAAACCTCCTGTGAAATAGCTAAGGGAACATATATAGGAGGAAGAGAGGCTTCTGCTCCTGCGAGTATTTTGTAAGGGGACTATTTTTCTTATATGATAAAAATGAAATCTTCACTCTGCCCACTTTTACACCCACGCATGTACTGAACATCTCCAAGGAGACAAGGAAGCCAGAGTCCAGTGATGGTGAATTCTCCTCAGCAATAGCAGGCTGGAGTCTCAGGCTTCCAGAAGCCCTTCACAGACAGGCTTTGTCCCCAAGGTTCTCCCAGGCAGACTTTATCCAACATGTCTCTCCCTTTCCAGATGAAATAGCCCATCTGTTACTTCCCAAGGGCTGATTATGCAGAGGCCTCCCCAGGACAGGAGAGTGGGTGTGGTAGGGAGGTGGGACAACAAGTTTCCATCTTTCCCCAAACTTTTTCTTTCTTACCCACTTACCATCAGTGCTTCGGCTCCATTGCCTCCCTCTATGCCTCTCAGACACAAAGGCACCACTCAACCTTACAAAGTGCCTTAATATTCTTTATTACAATACCGTAGTTATGACCTTAATTTAGTGAGACTGTCCCTTTAGGAGAAGTACTACTTTTGCTGATTCAACCATTTTGTGTATCTACTCATGAACATATCCTCTTAAGTGCTCTGTTCTCCCTCCTGAGTTCAGTGGGCAGGAACCCCCATGCTATACCTTTCTCCCACTCCACCAAGTCACTGTAAGCTTGCTTAAAACAAATAACAGTATTTCTTGTATAAGTCCATTAGACGCATTTTCTAAGACTATGGTTTCAGATCCTTTGATACATTGACCACAGACATCTATGTGTGCATCTTCTTTGAGGCAAAAATAATCTTTTTTTGGATAATTCTTTTTGTAAAAATAACCTTTCAGGTATTCTTATTGGGGTAATCAAGAAGAAATCTTATTTGTCTCTAAACTTAACCACATTGTTTAATGATCATTCTTGACACATCTTCCATGTACACATTCATGGTTTTCAGCTGAATTGACTGAAATTTTAAAAAATAGTCACTGCTCATGATTTTCTACTACAATATCTGCAAACTTGTTTTCTGTTCCTGATCCTCCTGCTCTCCTTGGAAAGGTGTGCCTTGCTATTATTCCTATTAAATTCTTTGATAGTGAATGTCCCCATGAGGATCTATTGATGACATTTTTCTTTTTTATTTGAATTTTTTTAAAAAAAAGATTGATCTTAATGTACAGAAAATACAGTCAATACTACTGTAATAACTTTGTACAGTGACGGATGGTGACTAGACATATTGTGGTAATCACATCATAAGGTGATTTTCTATATAAATATAGAACCACTACATGTACACCTGAAACTAATATAATATTGTATGTTAATTATACTTGAATTAAAAACAAAAAAGATTGGGCAGTCATACATTCTGCATTTTAGAGGACTCTCATTTTCCTTTTGCCTCATCTCCAGTTCATATCACCTGCCTTTAAATAAAAACCATCCTGTGCCATAAGCTAGAAAGATTCAATTTTAGGAGACATTACCAGTGTTGTTCACAGGTACGTAATGTACCCTTTAAGTTGACTTAGAAGTCAAATTTGAAAAGATTTTTTTCTTACATAGTCCATTGAGTTCACCACTGTTATGCTCACCTGTTTAGGTCTTTCTTCTCAGGTTATTTTATCCATAGTGTGCTCACCACTTAGCTCTTCCTCTCTGTCTGTCTCTCTATTTTTTTTTTTTTTTTCGACTCAGATGAAGTGAAAGTGTTCCTTTCTACTTGAGTCCCAAGTTCCCCAAGAAGAATTGGAAGAGGGTGCAGGTGCCTCTGAAAAGAGCCCTTGATTGTCTTCTCAGTTTCTGTCTTTGCTCAGGTGCTTCCTGATTCTCTCTGCCATCCTTCCTCAAAATTGTATTCATTCATAGTCCAAGTTTTGGATTTGATTTTTAGTAGGAATAAAAGCATGTGCTTAGATGGATTGCTATGCCTAAAGAACTATATATGAAACAGGCTAAATACAAGAAATGTAAACAAATTCTGAAAAGTGTTCCAACTTTGACTGGTGGAAAGTTTTGGTTGCTATTTCATTTGCTTGGAAATGGGGAAGTCAGGATCCTGTTCTTAAGTGCACTTCCTGGAGTCCTGCTGTGGAAGCAGCTCTGAACCTGCAGTAACAGAAACGTTTTTCTTCCATTTTTCTTTGCAGGCCCTTCAAGTGGCAAGACAGCTCCTTCTTCAACAGCAACAACAGCAGCAAGTTAGTGGATTAAAATCTCCCAAGAGGAATGACAAACAGCCAGCCCTTCAGGTAACAATTCTTTTAAAAATAAATGACATTATACACTTTGGGGTAGCTAATAAGCAATTCAGAAGAGGATTGTGGTAAGAATTACAAATCATGTAAGAGAATCTCTTGCAGAAGATGTCCTTTTTATTTACCAGTGGGGTATGACATTTTAGGGAAAGTGTCTGTTCAACCCAAACTTGTTGTTGTTGGGGGTGAGAAGATCTGCTAATTAGTGAAGGCAATAGGAGGATGAGTAGTCACAGGAGTGGATTGCTTAATAGTGCAGCTTACCACCGAGAAAAAGTTCACAGTGCTCTGATACGTCACCACATTCTCTATTGATGGAGTTAGAGATTCACTTGTGGTAAGAAACATACACACACTTTACATTAGTGCTATGGGGGAAATTTTGCCCCAGGGAACAATGGGAGATGTTCATTGTCCAGGGGACATTTTTGGTTGTCACGATGCGGGGGGGGGGGGGGTGATGTTACTAATAACCTAATAGGTAGTGGTGAGGGATGCTGCTAAACATCGTACATTGCACAGAAAAGTACCCGACAGCATGGAACTGTTCATTCCAGAATGTCAATAGTATTAAGAACTATTACTGGGACTGAAAAAGAGATGGTAATTTTGATCTACCTGGTCATGAATGTAATACACACTTTTTTCTTCAGTGCATGTTTTCAGTATACTTCTGAATTATTAATAAAAAATGGCAAGGAATTTTTATGTAAAGATACCAAGAAAGATTATTTTAGTAACTTCTCCTTCCAGGCACATTGAGGCCAAGAATTAAGAGAGTAGAAGAAGGAGTGAGTTTGTACAAATCTAATTTTGATTTTCTATTGGAGTAGAAGATTTTAATAAAAACTTCAAAGGAACTTGACTCAGGGTATTCATACTCACATTCAAGACAGGGCACCTGCAGGTACTAGGTGGTCCAACTGCTTTCGTAGATAAGGGTGGACGTCCTCCAACACGGGAGGCTAGTATGAGTTTCTCACACTGCACATTTTGAGACAGAATCTGTAAAGTACTGCTTATGGACATAACTTGGTGCTAATTAATTTGATCATGAGGTTAACCCAAATTCTAGATTGTTATGACTTTTCTCAAATCAAAGTAAAACAATACCTGTTCCACATTGTCTGGCAAAGATCACATTGACTTTGGTCAACAAGTCCTAGTTCTACATCTACTTCAAAAACTGTCTCTGTCAAGGGACAGTTCCACACTAAAGTAACACTTTACTGCAACAGTTGAATATGCATTCTTTACTAACACTTCCAAACACATTTCTTTGGTAAATCATCATGAACCCATATGCCTTTTAATGTTTGTGAATGCTGGGGACACCTTTAATGAGGTACAGTGCCAGTGAGGTACCATGTCAGGTGCTCTAAGAAGTGGTTTGTTGTACAGATGTCTTAAGAACAGCTCTGGAGGATGAAATATGGCTGTTTTGACCTTTCAGCTGTGAGCTTATTTGTCAGGATTCAAATAAGTTGAAAGGATCAAACTGAACAGTACCATAGACAGACTGGGAATAGTGTTTCAGAGGTCAGCAGCGGAGGCCACGTTGCAGATTCCAGAACACAGTCCATTGTTGGTACATATTAGAGTATGGGGGCATCTCCTGCAGACAGAGATACAATTAAAATTGTAATTTATTAATGTATACAGGGATCTAGCCCAGCCTGTCACTCAGTGGTTCCAATGACTGTCCATTCTTTTTGCCTTCCTATTGGAGCTCCCAGAGCCTTAAAGATACTGCAAGTCCTCTTGAATTTATCAGACCTCAAGTGCATTGAAAAAATGACAGTATATTATTTGAAGGTGGAAATCTTGTACATAGTAGAGCTGTGGTTAGAGATTTTCTAAAAAGTACACACATAGTCCATGAACTCTGTTCAGTATTGAATATCATTTGTAATTTTTTATACTAAACTTATTTTCCCTCATACTTGCTTAAAAAAAAAAGATGGCATTTTTAGGTAACTTCTTTTCCAAGATGAATGAAGTTCCTTTAGGGCTAAATATATGAAGTAAAGTTTCAGGGGATTTCCATTTGAGGGCTCTCTTCTTCTTGCTGTTATAATGCTTTTAGCTACCATAACAGTATGATAGAGCTTCATTTTTCTTGGCAAGGACAGTGTCAAAACCAACCTAACACATTTTACTGAGCACTTCAATCTCTATGGAAGTGTGGGACAAGGGGGCCATCTTAAATGCTGGTTTTGTTAAAGAAGATGTTTGGTGTCTCTCCCTACCCCTTCAGTGGAGACTTGACAAGAAGAGCATTTAGACCAGCTTTAGGAATTGATTGGGGAAAAAGAGTTGGTTGACTGATGTATGTGTGTAGGTGTGTCTGTTGTGGTCATGCAAGTTCACTAAGCTTTACTAGGCTTTCTGGCCTTCCACAGACAGAGCAGAAATTACTAACCTAGATGACACGTTACATTGTTATAAAAATGTGTATATAGGTTTGGTGATTCACAGAAGGAATAACCTGTACATGTAAATATATCTGCCGTGCCTTGTCCTCACTGACGTATCTCAGTCAGAATGGCTCTGGAATGAACAGGAAATCCTACAGTAAATCTTAACAGTGTTCATTTCTGATCTTCTTAGCCTTCATAACTACTGAGAGATCTATTTTAGCAAATTTCAGACCTTCCACATGGAGGAAGGCTTCACATGGAAGAAGGATTTGATCTGCTGATAGCTGGAGGAAAAAGAAAGCAGCTCAAATCCCCAAATATACTGTGACTTGTATTTTAAGCATATCTCACACTTCCCTGCGGTATGTTTGGCAGCACTCTCCAGCTTCACAGGCTGGGGACACAAACAAAAGAAAATGGAAAGTTAAGGGAGGCTGTCTGTGATTGCTCGACAGAGATTACCAAATGTAGTCAAACATCACCAATTTGAACTAATTTCAGGGAGATCAGAGTAAAAAGAGAGGAATAATGTTCTTTGCAGATACAAATATTGAACAAAATCTGAGCTGGCCACATTCTTGGGTGACATCGTGGTTTATACAAAGGATTGACTGAGTGTAGATATTGCTTCTGATGTTCTTTAAAAATATTCTACCTAGTAACCTAAATAGCCCCTTATTTAGTCTTTAATTTGCTTTGCCAATTTTTTTATGAATGATACAAATGAAAACTGAAAATTGGCCTCATCATAAATTCAGAATTAGAATGATCTGAGTTAATTAGATGCATCGTGGTGAACAGTTCTGGAACAGCCACAACGTGTGGGGCATCTCACTGATGCTCACAGATACGAAACCATGGAGGAAGGACAGAGCCTGCCTTCAAAATGCTTATGAGTTGTAAAACATTAACAAGGTTTTACTGCAAAAATAAAATTATATGTAAGTAAAAATAGTAGGCTTACTTTTATAAATATTTATATACTTCTGAAGATTGCTTAAACAAGTGAAATAAATGCTTAACAGTGCAGGTGTGCTCATAACCTCAAAAATGTGGAACTTTACTAGCTGAAGATTAATTCGTGAGTAGATGAGCAATTTTATTGATCGAATCTTGGAACTTTGACCACCATTTCTGGGTAGTAATTCATTTTGGTTCTTTAAGCATCTTAGTTGTTGGCATGAGTACATAAACTGGAAGGAAGTCAAATGACACATTTTCTCCTAAGAAAGTAAAAATACATGTGTATTCTGGCAGCATTGAAGTTCGGAAAGAAAGTCAACCTTGTGTGCTGCTTGCTGTGGGAAGCTGACCACAGTTTCAGGACATCAATAAAGAATTTGAATTTGAAACCAGTCATCTGATAGATTCCTTCTGCCTATCCACTCCCTTCCAAGGTTATATCATGTGCAAACCCTTCACACAGGAGATCATACCCTGGAACAAAGGACAGTGAAACACCCAGGAAGGTCAGCCTTTAGTCCAGCTGGGAAGCTCAGAGTTATAAGGAGGCCTCTTGCTATAAGCAGAGGAGTCTCGGATACCAGTCAGCAGGTATTTCTTAGTATTTTTATTTGCAGATATAGTGCACTAGCAGCATTTTTGCTTTGTGTTAATGCCACATCGAATCTTAGTACCTCACATCATTTTCATGTCATTCAGTAAGGAATAAATTGGTAAGAGGAAACCTTTAAAGGAAACTACAATTTTTTGTTGTAGGCAGTGAAATGGAATGGTTTTGAAACACTGACTCTTAAAATATATCCCTATTCACTGAATTAGTAAAGTGGATGGACAGGGAGGCAATTTTGAAATGTCTGGAGTTAACATCTAGAAATGGCATACTTGGCATAAAATTGATACAAAGTGTTGAAATTTCAGTACCTTTTCAGATTTTGTTATCACCTGATCTTGGAGAATCCAAAAACCTCTAAAAAAATAACTCTTGATGAAACAACAAAGTAGAAACAATACCTTAGAAATGGTTATTAAGTTTTCCAGATGACACACATCATTAAAAATGTGATAGGAGCAGTGACCCCTCCTCCCAGAAAGGCATGCGCACACAGAATTTTACATCTAGTTACAGTGTTTCATGGACCTCAAGCAGTCCATCTTTTACCCAGGTAAAATACTCTTGCTTTAAGAATTTTTTTTTCTAAAATGATACGTTTTACTCTTGCCTTCCTCCAAACATATTAGTTTAGTTGTAATACAGTGAGTTAGCTCATTTTTCAGTTTCAACTGCAGTTCTATATAATATCCTGTGTCCCAGTCTGTCCAGGACAAACCCAGTCTGTTGGTTGGGTGTATTTATTAATAATTCTCATTCTCAAAAGTATCCTAGTTTTGACATTTAATTGCATGGCCACCTTACTTACATGTATCTAAGCATTAAAATGCAAGGATGGCCCTGGTTGGTATAGCTTAGTGGATTGAGTGCGGGCTGTGAACCAAAAGGTCACCAGTTCAATTCCCAGTCAGGGCACATGCCTGGGTTGCAGGCCAGGTCCCCAGTAGGGGGCATGTGAGAAGCAACCACACACTGATGTTTCTCTCCCTCTCTTTCTCCTTCCCTTCCCTCTCTCTAAAAATAAATAAATAAAATTTTTAAAAAATGCAAGGATGATGCTAATGTTACATTTAAGCAAGTCTTCATCACCATATGCAGATAACTAATGATAAGTAAGTGCTTAATGTGAACCAGCCCCGCAGTTACTCTGTGGCGCAGAAACAAGTATTAAATCATTCTGTGGATGAAGAATAGTGAAACTGAGAGAGGTTAAGTGACCTGCTTCAGAGCATACAGACAGTGGCAGCACCAAGATGGGAAGCCAGGTCTTAGGACTATAGGTAACCAGTATGCCATGGTCAAGTTAATAATTGCTTCTCCTTTGACGTGGATTTACTCAGCAACTACTAAGTGTCATGTTTTCCATAAATAAACAAATTATTATATTTTTCATATCATAAGCAAAAATAAAACCAGGCCAACCAAAACCAATTCCACTGTCAGTATCTGGATTTCAATTAAGGGGTCTGAGATCTGCATAATTATCCTAATTGTCACCCTGTCTGCAAGCAATAGCAAAGAAAAGTTATTTCTTATTCTCAAGTCTGAAGTGCTCTTATGGGCTTCCATATGTTGGAACATGGACAAGTATGTTATAATCATTGTTGGGGCAAGGAGGTGGGGAGGGATGGGGGTGGACATCCTTAACTGGTCAAAAATGTGTAAATTGCTGACAAAATGACACATGTAATTAGAGTGCTCCTACTATTTTACCTTGTGGTTTACACCTCCAGTGTTGAGAAAGAGAGTGACTCCCACCTTGCTAATTACCATTATCACTGAAATGCTAGGGTTGGAGTCATTAGTTCCATGTGCATTTAATTAGAGGAAGGCTGAAATTGGATTTAACTTATTACTTTTTCATGGATCACTTTCTTGTCATCACTTTAAATTGGATTGCAGCCCCAGGTAACTAATTATGAGAGCCACAGGATCAAGAGCGAAAAAAAAAAAAGGTAATTAGGAAAAACACTGTTGGACCCTTGCTGGTCATCCACTTGTGCTTTGGGAAGAAAAAAAAAAGCTGTATTTTGTATTCTTACAGCTTAGGGAGTTAGAGGGATGTATGGTTGCTGGGCATCATGGGAGTCTATCACCACCCATAGTGGTTTCTATGATATACAACTGAGCTGAAGATGTCAAATCAACGTGGTTCCACAATCAGCTCCTTAATACCTAGATTAAACTTGTAAAAGCAACAGATTGGCTGTGGGTATGAGGCATCTCAACAACTGTGTAGTCTGAGGGCCTCACGTATATGATTACAACAAAGCTGTCAAGATGCCTCTGAGCCCAAGTACAGAATATTTTAAGTACAGGGAGTTAGAATTTAATGAATGTATTAATGTTCCAGAAACATCATTCATATTTGACAGGAAGACATATCAGTCAGCATAGCAGTAGGTTTTAGGGTTTATACATCGGGGATTTTTTTGTCAAAGTTGCCAGCAGACCATAATATTCATGCCATTTACTTTGCTTCGGGTGTGGTCTCCACCCCGCCCCAGTGTTGTGGATAGGCTTGCTGAGGTTCTGTTTCTCCTTCTACCCCCAGCGAAAATACTTTAAAACAAATTATATTGTTTCCATGTGCAGAGCAGAATTCAGAACTGCAAGCAATCAATTTTATTGACATTGTCTGAAAAAAATGTTGATGACAGTTCGAGGATGTGAAAGTATTGGATTTTTAAAGTCGCCAGTACTAAGTGTGGAAAAAAACTGAAATGTAATCTCATTACTCAAAAAAAGTCCTGTGAGTTACTCTTCTGAGAAGGGGTTCTTCTTTGATAGACTATGATAGCATGATGAGAAGTCTTGATATCAAGCCTGTCGGTTACGTTGAAGAGAGAAAAAGCGTCCCAGAGAAGTGAATCATGAAGCCAAGATGGCTTGAGTTTCCTTAAGTTGTTTAAAATGGATTTTAATGTTCTGTTAATGTAAGCAGATAGTCATGAGTCAGCCTTGAGTGGCTTTCAAACCTGGGGAAGTGAGGATTGCTCATTCTTTTCCAAGGAGTATAGGGGTACACCCCCAGAGGCCACTGTAGTATTATTCCCAAGCGACAAAAATATTTCGCCTAGAATTGTGAGTCCCTTTCCTGTGTGAACTTTCTAAGTAAAATCTCAAGAACTAAAATAGTAATCATCAAGTCTAATGCAGAAAATTAAAGTTTTTTTAACATCTTAAGTTGATTTAGAATTTTTGTACACAATATTCGTCTGTGGTTGAAAGAGGGCATGGCAGGGTCAAGTGATGTAGTGTTTTCCATTTTTCCACGAGTCTCACAGTGTGTGATAAAAGCAAACTCCTTTATTTTGTAAGTCTGCAGGAATTTCGATGAAGTACAGAGGTCACGTTCCCTGTCAATTTGAGTAGCCAGCATATTTTAACTACTGTTTTTCCTTCCCTTTTGTGTGTCTTTTCTTCCCTGCCCCCACCTCACTATAAGCCGTGTCCCTTTCCTGACACATGCATAGTGAAGTCCTCCAATCTGAAACTCATTAGCACACAGCATTGGACCCTGTCCAGTGGTTAGAAAATTTCCTGAAGCCTAGAACAACAGCATTTGGTGCAAGCACCATGCACCAGAAGTGACGATGAGGGAGTCTCACTTCCCTGGCAGCCTGCCTCGTCGGGAACGCAGTAAGATGAAGGTCTTGCTTATGGGACAGGCTCAAAAAGCTTGGTCCTTAGAGAAATGTGCTTCTGAAATCACAAGGCAGTATCTTTTTTTCCTACACTTATTCTTTTAATTGGGTTGGAGGTATTATCAACATTAGCTGCAGGAACATGCAAGCAAGCCATTAGAGAAATAGTATGAAAACCAATTTCTGTGAAATAGTATTTTTTATGTTTGTAACTATTGGGTGTTGCAAAGCCTATGGATTTAATTCATTAAAACTTTATTAATTAAAAAACCTCACTATATCCAGGTAATATGACCAAGATGAAACTCTTACCCTAACATTAGAAAATTACACAATTCAATATGGGTCAGGATAATTTAAGAGAGGTTTTCAAACAGGAAACCAAGTCCCGAGAATATAATGGTAACAGTACTAAATAACAAGAAATGAAAGTGTACTTTATAGAAGCCAACTACTGCACCACAACCATATGGGGATAAGCTCTATTACTATTCCCATTTTGCAGATGAGGAAAGTAGGGCATAGAGAAGTTAACTTGCCCAGGGCCAAAGAGCTGGTGAGTGGCCCAGCTGGGAGTCCAAAAACTCTGACTCAAGCATCCATGCTCTTCTCCATTACATTCTACTGCCTCCCACTGGGCCACTGCCAGGCATAGCAAACCGGGACTGAAAGGAACAGCAGCAGAGCTGCTGGTGCCTAATGGTTGTCACTGACCACTAGACCGCACTGTCTCCTAATTTAGACATGTGTTTTTGGGCATATTTGAAAAATAGTGCTTGTAATTGAAATATGCACTTTCTAAAGGGAAATGACGCTTGGGAAAGAGAAGAAAGACGGGTATTACTCAAAGCCTGCACACAACTGCAAGTAATTGTCTAAAGGCAGCCGTTGAAATTGAGAAGCAGTTTGGAAAATGTACAGTTTGGGAAATTTGTGTACCGATGTAATTACGGTAGTTGTGAGTTGATGTCATGCCTAGTAACTGTTTTTGTATTGCCTGGGCCTTTGTTACTGAGCTGTGATATCATGAGCAAACTATTATAAACATAGCATGGATATAGCATGCTTGTGTAACAAAAGATTGGGAACTTTTATTAAGTTTGTTTTCCTTGTCATATTGTAAAAATTTATTATGTGTACTGTGTATATTAGAAACAGATTTGGGTAATTCTGTCTAAATGAAGTCATCCCAGCTATTTCCAGACTGTCTGTTTTCAGTTGTGAATAATTTTCATACATCAGATGGTTGTCATATTTAGTCGCTCTCAAAATTTTAAAGAGAACATATCCCATTTTGAACTTTTGGTGGACTTCAGCCGCCTTGCTGTTGAGATTGTTTGAGTTTCACTTTCTTGCCCAGTAAATTACAGAAACCGAATATGTGTCACCTCCAAAGGGTCCAGCACTGCTGCCCTCTAGTCATAACTTTCCCCTTCATCAAAAGTACAGATTTGTAACTACTTAAGCAGTAGAACTTAGAGCTGCCAGGACAATTGAGCAAAGAGCACCAGGCCTTGTCCTTTCACATTACATTCCATTGAGGAAAGTTGGTAAACATGCAAGCAGACAGAGCCCAGCATTTATTGGTGTTCATGGTAAAATGTGGGTTTTAAATGGGTAGTTCAGCAACTTTAGATGACTCAGTGCTTCCCAACTGTGTTCCTCCAAACATTTAGAACCTGAACGTTCTGTCTGCTGCTTCAACTTTTTTTGTGTGTTTTAACCAACCCTGTTCCTTCCTAACCTCTTCTAAATATGGCTTTTCTTCTCCTCATTTTCTTAAATTATTTTGTCACTAAATTCAGTGGCCATGTCTCAACCTCACCTCAAGCTGTCTGACCTTCTAGTAGCCGATTCATCTTTTGGCTACCTCATCTTTTTGGAAATCACCTTCTTTAAACTCCTTCCATTCAGTTCCTTCCTGGTCTCCATGGCATTCTCTTTCTGCTTCCCAGTTCTCTTCTGGAACACAAATTCATTCCCATCCCAGATTTTAGTTCCTTTGATCTTAGCTGAGTGACACTTCCGTCCTCCTTCCTTGTCCTATTACCTCTATACCGATGACTCCCAGCCAGCTTGTACCCTCCTAATTGTCTGTGCATGTCTCTCTTAGCGCAGCATCACTGCAATTTCCCTTCTCTCTGATCCAGCTGATCATGTTTATCACCGTGCCCTACTAGTCAGAGCTATGAGTCATTGTGGACTTATGAATTTATTCATTTTCTTCATCCCCACCACATTATCTGTCCTCAGGTCTACCATTTCCCTTCCACTGAGTATCTTCTATCTATTCCTTTCTCTGTGTTTCCTCTGATGCTACCTTGTCCCAGACTCCGAACCTTCAGCTGGCAGATGCCTAGATCTTGTCAGAGAACTATAACCTGCCCCCCTCCCCTCAGCACAAGTTGTAGTCTTCATGCATATCTCCTAGTCTTTCCCTGAATGCCATGTCACTGTGCTACTCAAAAACTTTCAGTGGTCTGCTCTTACCTACAATACCATATCCCCATAATCCAGGATTGCAAATATTGCTTGCTCTGTCACCTGCCATTTAGACAAAAGTCTGGTGATTAAATTGTTCGCATTTAATTCAGAAAATTATCTTTCTGTCTGCTTTCCTTAGAAGGAAACCAAGAGCCATGTGATATGCTGTGTCTCCTCATATCTAAACTCTCTGCTGTGTTATCCTATCTTCTTTTGCACTGGTATCTCTTATATGCCCTGCAGGCTTCCTTCTGACCTCCTGTGGCTGCAGCACCTGCAGGCCAGGCACTGCCTCGTTTTCTTGCTGGAGAGCTGCTTCATCATACCTAATGAAGCCACTTTTAATAAGATATTGATGAAATTATGTTTGCTTTTGTTCTTTATTTCATCACATAAAGGGATTATTATTTATTTTAGAAGCAGATTCATGAATCCAAACCACTCAGAGATTTTGTTTGGTTCGTGTTGGAAGTGGCTCTGCCCACAGTGCTGTTTGAAGGATCCTACAACAGGGGCTCCACTCCCCTGACTGGCTGCCTGTGTCGCCCATGGGCACTGGATGTGGCAGTGGGGAACGTGGCCTTCTCTTTACCAAACTTGGCAGATTGATCTGACATTGTCTGTGCTGACCATATACCAAAGAAGAGAAGTACTTGGGATTATTTTTCCTGAGAAACCTAATAAATCTTGTGGTAACTATTAAAATATGTACTTTGTGGTTTTTTCCCTGTATCCTTATTCAAGACTGATCAAATTGTATTCTTATCATGACACTTATCTCTTCATGGTTAAACATGAGGAGGAATTTTTCCTTAAAGGCACCAATTCTTATGCTGTGGGTCCCCACACAAACTCAGCAAAGATGTTAGAGTTTCTGAGATTACGTACTAGAATATGAGACAAGGTACATCATAGTTAATAGCATGGCCTTCAATATCAGGCTGCCAGGTTCAAATCTTAGCACCACCTTTACTTCTGTGTGACCCAGGAAAAGTAGCCGAACCTCTCTGTATTTTCATTTTCTCATGTAGAGAATGTGACTGATTACCTCACTCCTTGAAGGTGATAGTGAAGATTAAATGATTAAATGAAAAGTAGTTGCACAGTGCCTAGGACACAATAAATTCTCAGGAAAGTTGGTCCTTGCAATCATATAAACTCCTTTTATTTTTTAATATATATTTTTACAACAATATGTAAAATTTTTATTTATTGATTTTAGAGAGAGGAAGGGAGAGAAACTATGATTTGTTGTTCCACCTATTTATGCATTTATTGGTTGCATTGAATCTTCAACCTTGGTGTTATCAGGATGATGCTCCAGACATCTGAACAACCTTGCCAGGACTATAGTAACTCCTTTTAAAAGGAAAAGAACTGACTGAGACACCTGGCCAAGGTGTAGGTAAACCCACTTCACTTCCTTACACAACTATAGCAAAAATTACAGCTAAACTACAAAACAAACATCACCCAAATTTGTCAGAAAATCGAGCTATGGAAGTCTGACACCAAGGATTTAAAGAAGCCACATTCATCCAGATGGGTAAGAGGGCCAGAGATACAGAGGCACAGAGAGGTGGTGGAATGGGTGGTCCTGCATTCATGTATGGTAGATAAAATTAAGGAAGGATACCTTGGGAGTGAGCAATCCCAGTCCCAGACCAGACCACCCAGCCCAGGGTTCCAGCACCAGGAAGATAAGTTCCTATAACTTTTGGCTACAAAAACTAGTGGGGGCTGGGTGGTAGAAGAAACTGCAGGATTCTCAAGAGACTTCTCTTAAAGAATCCACAAAGGACTTAGGACTCATATAGACCCATCTTCTATGAGATTCGGCACCAGGGCAGCAACTAGAAGGGCACAGTGGCACTTGGGGAGAAAGGGCGTAAGTGAAGTGACTAGCAAGGGGGTGACTGCTGGGGAGACAGCTTCCTCTTGGGTAATCTACAGAGGCCAGGTATCAGCATTTCTCCCTTCTCTGAGCCCTTCCCCACACAGAGCCTCAAAGTGGTTAAATGGATTGCCCTGCCCTGGTGACTACCTAAGGCTCTGCCCCACACAGTTTACAGATGTGTTTTCTACCACAGGCCATGCTACTAAGACAGAGAGTCAAAGCAGCTCTACCCAATACACAGAAACAAACACAGGGAGGCTGCCAAAATGAGGAGACAGAGAAATATGGCCCAAATGAAAGAACAGAACAAAACTTCAGGAAAAAGAACTAAATGAAATGAAGATAAGCAACCTGTCAGATGCAAAGTTCAAAACACCGTTTATCAGATGCTCAAAGAAATCATTGGGTATGGCAATAGCATAAAAAAGACAGAGGCAGAAATGAAGGTTGCATTAAGTGAAAGAAAAATCCACAGGTAACCATCAGTGTCGGGGAGGGGATGGAGCCGAAGTTCAAATGAATGATTTAGAACATAAAGAAGAAAAAAGCATTCAACCAGAACAGCAAGAAGAAAATAGTACTTAAAAAAAAAAAAAAGAATAGAACAAGCAGCCTCTGGGACATCTCCAAATATACCAACATCCAAATCATAGAGGTGCCAGAAGGAGAAGAGGAAGAGCAAGAAATCAAAAACTTATTTGAAAAAAATAATGAAAGAAAACTTTCCTCATTGTTGAAGGAAATAGACATACAAGTCCAGGAAGCACGGAGTGTCCCAAACAAGTTGGATCCAAAGAGGACCACACCAAGACACATCATAATTAAAACATCAAAGGTTAAAGACAGAGAGAATCTTAAAAGCAGCAAGAGAAAAGAAGTTAGTTACCTACCGAGGAGTGCTCATAAGACTGTCAGCTGATTTCTCAAAAGATACTTTGCAAGCCAGAAGGGACTGGCAAGAAGTATTCAACATGATGAAAAGCAAGAACCTACAACCTTGATTGCTCTATCCAGCAAAGCCATCATTTAGAATGGGAGGGAAAATAAAGTGCTTCCCAGACAAGGTAAAGCTAAAGGAGTTCATCATCACCAAGTCATTATTATATGAAATGTTAAAGGGAACCATACAAGAAAAAAAAGATCAAAACTATGAACTTTAAAAGGGCAACAAACTCACAACTATCAACAAGTGAATCAACACAAACAAAGCAAACAAGAGAAACAGAAACAGAATCATACACATGGAGATCATTTGGAGGGTTATCAGCTGGGACGGGGGAGGGGGAGAATGTGGGAAAAGGTGCAGGGATTAAGAAGCACAAATTGGTAGGTACAAAATAGACAGGGAGATGTTAAGAACAGTATAGGAGGTGGAGTAGCCAAAGAACTTAAATGCATGACCCACGGACATGAACTAAGAGTACTGGAGGAGGTCAAAGGGGGGAAAATTGGGTCAACTGTAATAACAAAATCGATAAAATATATTTAAATAAAGAAAAGGACTGCCTTTTAAATGCCAAATACATGTTTCAGCAGCATAACAAGACTGTCCTTTAGTTTGCAGTTGACTTGTGATTGAGCACTCTTGATGGGAAGACATTAGGCTCTTCATCTGTTAAAGGGGTGACCCCAGTAAGTTGTAGGGAAGACCAGCTGATGGAACTAGGTATCAGCAGCCTAAATGATGCCTGGCACACGGCATATACTTAATAAATGTTAGCTGCTATCATCATCCCTCCTTGCTACTCCTGTTACCAGCATTCTACTGATGGAGCATTATTTCCCTAAATCTGTCAATTCTGGTATAAATAAAGGTCATGGTATTCTGAAAATTCCATTGTGGGTTTTCTTTTGTTCTAGTCTTCCCAGAATTTTATGAGAATTGATGCTATATTATTTTAACAGTCAAGAGACTATTCCCTAATCTACAATCTTGAACTGTGGCATTCTGCTCCCCTAGCACAAAGTAGGCAGTACATAGGTATTTCTTTCAAAAATGAGTTACTGAATGAGTGATGAGTAAGTGAAAAATCTGACCCTAAAATAAAGGAAAATTGATACTGCTTTAGTTGAAGAAGCTGCAAACTGGGCTCAGGTTCACAAACTAGGAATATTTCAAGAACATAAACATGGCGTTAAAAGAATCCAGTATCGGTCCTGCCTAAACCTTTCGTTGGGTCAATGAAATGAATCTTGCCCAGTATGGAGTGAAAATCAGAAAACTTCAGTGCAGTTTGACTGCATAATGTTCTGTGTTTGCTTTGTACATTTTGCTGATCAATTTAAGGTATAATATCAGTGGCATAATTTAAGGTATAATATCAGTGGCATAGAACTTTAATTCATAAGAATAGAACATTAAAGTAGACTAAAGATAAATACAGAAATGTATTTGGTGTCAAGATTAAAAGCTCAATAAAGAATAGTGAAGATGGAGAAGATTAGTAAATAAACTTGGAGGGAAGATGGAAAATGTACTTAAATCTCTCATTTTGAAATGAATTGACTTACTTGATTATTTGCAACAGTATCTCACTCAGGAAAATCCAAGACAAATGAAAGCAAAACAGAATTTAATTGAGCTATTATTTTGCAGACTTTGGCTTGGTTTCAGACAGTCTAATCAAATTGTGCTTTGCTCAAATAACTAATGTTAAATGCAGCCTCCCAACAGATGTTTAAAAAGAGTCTAATTGGAAAATCTACATCCTGAATTTAGTCTGTCTCATTGGTAAAAATAGCTACAAATTTTTATTTTTGAGGATGACACTCAGTGACAAGCGTTTCCAGAAAAGATAATGTTTTCTTCAAGGATGCCTGGTGCTTGGGTGGAATTATCTTTAGTAGTCATAGGTGGCACTCTGGAAATTAAGTTTCTTGGAAATTCTCCAGCTCTGTGCCATATAGAGCTATACAGAGAAATCTCCTTTATCACATTACGTCACCAGAGTCCTGTTACAGTTCCTGGATCTTGTCAGGGGCCTGTGTGCTGTAATTTATAATGAGCCCTTGCAAGTCATGCAAGGCACATACTGATTGATGACATTTAAAGGTACTGTCAAGGTGGCTAGGTAATGAAGTTGACCTTCCTCCGTTTTCTAGGTTTCAAGTTTGTATATATAAAGAAACTATTTCACCTGCCACATTTGCTTGGAACTTTTCATTAAATCTACAAAAGGAATTTGTCTTAATAGTTAACTCTTTTCTTCCTTTAGACCAGGAGTCAGCAAATCTCTGAAAGGGCCAGAGGGTGAGTGTTCTTGGTTCTGTGGCCATCTCCAGGGATGCTTGCTCTGCTGTTCTCCTGAAGGCACACAAGTGAGCAGACTCTGTCTCAATCAGAATCCACTTGTGGACACTGGAATTTGAAATTCATGTCATTTGCACTGATCATGAAATGTTCTTTTGTTTTTATTCCCATTTAAAATATAAAAACAATTCTTAGCTCACAGATCATACAAACATAGGCGATGGACCAGATTTGGGTATAGTTTGCTGACCTCTGCTTTTGAAGAGCGGATATGATCCTGCAGGTTGTTCATTGAATAAAGTTGCCTGAATTAGGGCTAGAGAGAACTGAAATCTAGCTGACCTAACCTTGCAGCCTGGCCTGGGACTGTGGTAGTGTCCTCTTGGAAGAAGAAGCACCTTTTGAATTTGCACAGAGGTGCCACCCAACACCCAGCTTTCTTTCCCCTCTATATTTTGGTCTGACATCTTTCTACATATTATGGTAGGTGTAATGACAAAAGTAGTAATTTTTTGAGATTCAAAAAATGGACTTAGCTGGCAGGGCCTTAACTAACCCCTACCTCATACTTGTGTGAAATTGAAGAAAGCATCTTTTCCAGATAGCTGATTCTGACATGTCAGAGTATTTTCATAATGATTTAGTTGGTAAGCTGACTTTGTTACATTAAAACACGTTGCTGCCATCTACCAGAAAAGTTTCCTATAAAGATACAGGGTAGGCAAAAGTAGGTTCACAGTTGTCTGTATGGAAAGTAATACAATAATTACAACTGTAAGCCTACTTTGCCCCATGCTGTTTAGATGCTTTGTCAATAGTTAGATAGATCTAGGACATCCACTGTATGAATGGTTCCTCCTTGAGCCCTTCTGCTTGGAGCCCCTGCAGTTTTCCTTCATCGCTCATGTCTTGAATCCAAGCATGTGTGACTTTGGCACAGTGACTTGCCTCTGTAAGCTTTGGTTTCTTACCTGCAAAGGATTGATTGCTCAGTGTTTCTCAACCCTGGAAGCACATCAGAATTAACAAAATTTTTATCATCATTAAGATCTAGGTCTCAAAGCTTTTAAAATCACTGGTAGATTCCTGAACTCCATCTACTTACTGGGCAAGAATCTTGGGGTATGGCCCAAGTGGAGATGTGTTGAAAAGTCTTCATAAGTGCTTTTTTGACCTTCTATAGTTGAATACCACTTGTAAAGGCGACAGCTATGTTCCTTTCTAACTTGAAAGCTCAGTGTCTCTTTCATTCTGTTTTCCCTCATTTCTTTGTTCCCCAGTGCTTTCTATGGTAGTAGACATGAACTCTCCAACTTCATCTCACCGATGCGAGCAATCCATGGTCATTAGAAGATGTTAGGGAATCCTTGGAGTCTTGGCTTTTGGCCTTGGGTAATTTGCCCAGCAAGTAGCACCAGACAGGAGGCTGCATGCAAAAGTTAGATAGATGACCCACCTTTTTATCCGTGGAGTCCACTTGAAAAGTCCTGGGAGTGAAGACAAAGAAGAATAATCTAGTTGGTAACATACTGAAGGTCTATCCGGTGTTTCAAATATGCAGTTTATATATTTTTTTCTATGTAGTTACAAATTTCTGCTTTGGAATGAACCTACCTATAGACCACATTTTTATAATATGTACCTATTTTTATGGTACTTCCAGGCCAACCCCAAATTGGAAATATTGTAAGTCTTACGAGATCATGAACTTGATCTCCTATAAGATTCTTTTGGATACGTTTCAGGTGTTGAAACGGGCCCAAACCTCAGAGTCACACCTGGTTTTAAGAGTTTGGGTCTCACCTTATTCAGAAACTGGAATGTTACTTAAAATGTAGAGCCTAGCCCTGACAAGTATGACTCCATTGGGCATCGTACCGCAAAGCAAACGGCCACTGGTTCAATTCCCAGTCCGGGCATATGCTTGCATTGTAGGTGTGATCTCTTGTCAGGGAGTGTGCTCTAGTGTTTCTCATCCCCCCCTTTCTCTAAAAATAAATAAATAAATAAAATCTTTAAAATGTAGAATTTATATTTACCAAGGGCCTTTTTTTGCTCAGTGTTTTCTAAACAAATACCCGCTCTGCTCATTTTACAAAATACAGCAAGTAAAAACTACTCATGTGGAACCAGAAAGACAAACTAGGTGTCGTATACCTCCACCTATATTACCATATCCATGTCTTATTTGACTTTTTTCTATTTTTATAAAAGGCTCTTAACCTTGCTAGTCTTGAGGAATTTTTGTACTACTAGTTGATGAAGGCAAAGCAGTCTTATAGTAGCATAACCCATGAGGTCCATATGCATTTGGGGATTTTTTTTAAAGATAACACCAGCTGTATGAGCTTTGAATACCCATCATCTAACAGAAGTAGCCAATCTGACTTTTTCTTTTAGTACAATTTACCAATTGGAGTTCTACAAAAAAGGTTATATTTTTTGACTTATGAACAGCAGGTCAGACATTTCAAAGGAAATTTAGAGAGCAGTAATTTTTAAAACGTACACAAATGAATTTGAAAATAAATATTTCACTGCCTACACAGCTCTATTTAAAATACTGGCTTTGGAATGTATTCCTGGAGCCTTACCATTCTGTGTGACACAATGTCAGTCCATGCACAATATATTAGTGCTTAATTGAAGATAATGTAACTGCAGATCAAAGGCATAAAGAATGGGCCTGCAGAAACCCTGATGTAGATCAGGACTTTGACTAATAGAAGTCTGGACAAAACTGGTTTATAAAAGGATTCTGAGAACAGCTGAGCCCTCATCTGTCTGCTCAGCTGAGGATAACAGCTGGAACTGTTGCCAGGGAGAGTGGACAAGCTGTGCTCCCCCTCCAGGGGGCAATTTCTCCTCTTCCCCCGCCCCCACTCCACTTTGATACCAGCACTTCCCTGCTCTGGCTCCCAATCAGCCCCTGGAGCTGTTGGAGTTTACAGCTTTGAGTATCTCGCTGTCTACAATGAGGGGTTAGTTTCTATTAGTATCAGAATACCTCTATGACTTCAGGACCTTGAATTTTTGTATGAAGTGTATGAACTGGAAACATACCATAGAACACAGGGTGGCAAACAGTAGCCTGTGGGCCAAATCCCTCAGCTTGATTTTGTAGAAACTACAAGCCATATACATGTTTAAATGATTAAAAAATCAGAAGAAGAATATTTCATGAAAAATGGAAATTGTATCAAATGAAGATTTTGGTGTTCACAAATAAAGTACTACTGGAACAGGGCCACACTCATCTGTTTTGCTGACTGTGGCTGCTTGCAGTAGAGTTCAGTAGTTGTTGTCTCGAAAACCCTAAATTACTTTCTATCTAGCCTTTACAGAAAAAGTTTGCTGATCTCTGACTTAAAAGTTTGGGTTTGATCTTCAGGACATCTTTGTGAAGAGAAGCTTGGACATCTAATAGTTTATTCGTTTTATAGATGAAAAAGAAAACAATTTTGTATCTAATGTTGGGAGAAAACAAGGCAGGACCTCAAGGGAAACTGATAGAGAATGAAGTCATTCGGAGCCAAGACCACAGCATTCTCATGAGAAGATTCTTGGTCTTTATTAATCATCATCAACAAGATCTGTCTGTTTTTTATCATTAATATAGTTAACTTCATTGCGATCCAGGATTCATTTGCTATTAGAATTTGGTGGAAATGATATAGCAATTCCAATCGACTGCAAGGCCTCTAGGAAGTAAACGTAAAGATAGGCTAGAGGATTGAGTGACTCATTTACCCATCTATTCATATTAACATTTTTGGTGTACCTGTTGTGTACTGGACCCTACTTAATACTGGAGTGCAGAAGTGAGTATCTCTTAGTCCTTACATCACAGTTGAAACTGCACAGAGGGAATTAATAATATGAAGTAATAAATACTCTAATGGATGTGAATATAGAGAACAATGGAAACATAAAAAATCAGAGTACTTGAAATGTGACTAGTGCAACTGAAGAACTGAACTTTTAAATTGTATTCACTTTAAATTAATTTAAATAGCCATGTGGCCAGTGGCTAGCTGCTATTTTGGCCAGTGCAAGTAGAGAACACATCCATCATCATAGAAGGTTGTAATTGACTATGCCATTCTAGAATGTTCTTTTGCTTTTAAAACATTTGGTATGTATTTTCTCCTGGTAAGAGATGAAAAGGTGTTTCTTAAAGTGGATTCTTCAGATATTTCCAAAATGTGACTCTGATTCCTGCCACTTATGGCATGTTCTCCATGCTGCTTTTACTGCGTTGCAGTCAGGGCTGGACACTACCCAGTAATCTCCAGGACATGTCTGCCTGGAGCTTCAATTTTCCCTCCAAATAAGAGGAAACCTTCAAGACCTGGAAGCTTCACTGAAGAAAACCAAGCCAGACTCCTTCCTCCACAGTGAACCCAAGACCTGTTGAAAACATGATTATTTTTATTTGTGTAAACTTGAAATGGCAGTGAGAACTTCAAAAGAGCATTTGAAAAATATGCTTCTCATTAAAAAAAAAAAGCTTAAATCATTTTCTTTGAAAGTTTCTATCGAAGGTTTGCTTTGGTCCCACAGACCAGCATCCTCTTTTCCTCTATCTGAGGGGGAGGAATGTGACCTTGAATTTCCATTGATACTGCGCTAGTGTCCCAAGGGGCTACATGTTCTTCCCTTTTCTCTCCAGGCTGAGACTGGCATACCCTGGCTTCCTGTTAACTTTGTAAAAGCCAAATCCTTGAACTGCCTTTCTTGTTTCTAAGTCCTTTTCATACTTGTGCTTCCCATATCTGTCCCACCTAGGCGTGAAGTTTATTGATCTTTGTTTTATCAACACTGATATGATTAATAATCATATTTCTATATAGTTTAATAATAGTAATAATAACAGCATGTTGATTAGTTAGGGAAAAGCTTAGGGTTGCCTTATATCTTTAGCTTGAGGAGTTGATGAGAAAATTAAGCTTACTTGTTAAGACTCTGGAGTCAGATAAACCCAGATTCAAAAACCATCATTAACCAGCTCTGTGACCTTGTCTAAGTTGGCTCACTTCTGAACTTCTTATATAAAGTTGAAATACTTACCACTTAGTTTATATTGGAGGATTAAGTTAAAATATATATGTATATAGAATATAACATGTTGTGCTCAAAATGATATTTACTCTTGCAGCTTTATCCTAATAATCCATATTATGATATTGGTTGTGGGTTATCACTTCTGAGATCCCAGGCAGACCTGCACACAAAAAAATTGAAATTATGTAACATGGAGAATTTTCAACAGTGATAGAAGGGTAGATACTGGTGATTATCAATTTCTTCATGCGTTTCTGAGCAAATTGCATTTAGCATGGCCATAACTTAACACTATCATCTTCCATGTGCACCAGATGAATTAAAGATGTACAGCAAATGAAAAACGTACTGATTGCTCTTCACACTTAGTAGGTCCTCTGAACAGGGATCTACTTCTTTTGTGATGGTTGAGGTAGCTGCACCTGCTGAGAAGAACGGGTGAAGCTTGATGTCCTCCATTCTGAACACCTCCAGGTTCCTCTCTCCACTCTAAGGAGGAATTTGTACACTTATTTTGTTACTGACTTTATAATTACAGATGTGCAAAGGGGATCAGGGAGTACTCCAATTTCCTCATAATTTTTGCTTTTCGTAGGTCTTGATGTGTTGGGAAGGGAAGCATGGATTTTAAAGTTGTCTTTTGCTGAGGCTTTCTAGTCAGGCTTACCTTTTGCCCTCTTTGGCATCAAGTCATTTGTTATTCTTCACTGCCTTGTGCCTTTTTCCCCCAGTGTAGTTTTCTTCACACCTGCAGGGCACTGTTTTTTCACTTCTGTATTATCACATTATTTATTGCATTTATGAAAAAGGGGGGTAGTGTTTTCTAATAGCCATCCTGAAAATTTTGATACAAAACAGGTCAGTTATGTTTTATTTAAAAAATATGGAATTGTTCAGGAATATCTGAGAAAAGGTTTAGGAAATGCTTTGGAAATAGGAATCTTGAGATTTATGGTAGAAGAATGAGGGAAGCAAGAAGTAAACTCCAGTAGAGACTGCAAACTGATGGTTTGTCTATAGGCTAGATACTCTTGTTTGCACAGTGTTTTAACATTTTGTGGTGGTGTTAGCTGCAGAGGTTAAAAAGTCTGGAATTTTTCCCATTAAATATTTTTTCTGACTTACCCTAAAAAAATTGGAAGCTCAAATAACATTCCTATATAGCAGTGGTTATCAGGAGCTCAGAAATGCTGTCCCTTTCCACTTTGCCATGGACTTCAAACAAACTGCTGTACATGTTTCATTACCTGCCTGTCTGCCATCAAACCCTCTTCTAAGTCGCCAAAACTTCATTAACAGTCCACCTTAGAGTGGGGAGGGTGCAGGATTCTCTTACAGGCCAAGTAGAGCCCAGGAATTTTGCAATTCTGGATTCTTTGTACTTCTGCATCCTGATTGCAGATTTGATATCATCTTCAACTGGCTGCCCGTGTGAAAATTGGACCTCAGCTCTCTTCATTAACAGGTCTGCAGTGGTGACTCCCACATGGCATGTTTTCCTGTAGGAGGGAAGTTCATACTAGAGGGATGAGACCCATTTTCCCTTATAAATTCAGATACTCTTTAGTTAACCCAAAAGTTAATGTTTTAAACAACAGTGTTAAATTTATTGTTTTGCACATTTTCTGTGGCTTAGCTGGGTGGTTCTGGCTAGAATCTCTTATGAGATTGAAGTTACTGTGTGAGGCTAGGGCTTGAGCTGGGCTTGAGGATTCCTTCCAAGATGGCTCGTGCATATATATGGCTTTTGGCAGAAGACCTCAGTTCCTCATAATGAGAACTCTCCATGGGTTTGCTTGAGAGTCTCATAACAGGACAGCTGGCTTCCCCCTAATTGATCCAAGTTTTATGTGACCTAACTTTGGAAATCACATACAAGTCCTTCTGCCATATTTATGGCTCACAAAGACCAGCCCTGACCCAGTGTTGGAGGAGACTACACAAAGAATGAATACCACATGGTGGGAATCCTTGGGGCTATCTCAGAGACTGGCTTCCACCAATACCAACCTCCTCATTAGGTCTGTTTAGTCACTGCACAAGTGAGCCAGTGGAATGCGTGTATTGTCGCAGCCCTCAGCTGTGTTGGACAAAAGAAAAGGTTAAAGGCAAACATGTGACCTGAGCTCTGAGCACTTGTGACTTCAAGGACATTGGCCAAAATATTGTCCACTTCACTAAAAGATTTTCCTGTGAGCCCTGACTGGTGTGGCTCAGCTGGTTGGAGCATCGAAGGGCTACAGGTTTATTCCCAGCCCTGGCGCAGGTGCATGCAGCCCCTGATCTGGACACATACCATCTCCCATCCATATGTGGAAGCAACCAATCAATGCTATTTTCTTGCATTGTTTCCTTCTCCCTCTCTCTCCTCTTCTCCCTCTCTCCCTCTCTCCCTCTCCCCCTCGCTCTCTAAAAAGCAATGGAAAAAAAAAGTCCTCTAGTGAGGACTTAAAAAAAAAGATTTCCTTATGACTAATGAGAAAAGACAGATTGAAAAAAGAAGAAACAAATATTTGAGGAATTAGATTCTTTCTCAAATTCTCCAAATTTCCTTTAGCCTTGAAATTTGCCCACTTGACCATTGAGAGATTCCATGTTCTCAAATCTGTGAGACCTTAGAAAATAATTACAAAGTGATTGCAAGGCAAAATAAGTAACTCAGTATTTCTATTGAACTGCCAGTCCAGTGTCTGAGGATCTTTGACAGTGTTGGCATGGCTGTGTCTGTGCCACACCAGGTCAGCAGTCAGTCAAAGGTTGGGAAGAATATGAGATTCCCTGTTCAACATCTGACAAATTACTGAGTGGCTGCATTTGCCTAGACACTCCGAGGCCTAAGTTCCCTGAACTAAAGGAGCTTATTTTCTTATGGGACATCAAAACCAAAACCGTAAGCGTAAAGAAAGTAATCAGTCATATGATGATGGAGCTAGTAAGAAGACAGCACTGGTTAATATAGAGACAGTGGTGATGAGATTCCCATGTTAGATTTGCTGGCTAGAAGACTGTTTTCGGGAAGAGACCTGTGAGCAGAAACCTTGACTAAGTAAAGGATTGAGCCTGGAAAGGGGGAGAATATTTCAGATTGAGGGAACAGCAGGTAGGAAAGCCCCCAGACAGAAACTAACTTGGCTGTGCTTCCACAGTTTGTGGAGGCTCTGCTTCCAGCACCAAGGTTCTCACTGCTGTATGCTTCAGGTTTGATATTGGCTTTGCTCTCTTGACCACAATCTTGTAGTCCCTGCTTAGCCTTCTTCTCGAAAGAAATGCTAAACTGAATTCACATGGGAAGCACGTTATGCTGTGGTGATTCTATTTGTATTTCCCCCTTTTCTCCCCACAGAGATTTTTACAAAACTTGTATGCAAACAGATATTTTTGTTTGTTTCACTTGAGTTGCTTTTGCATAATGTAACAAGCCCCTGATTTCATATGTACAGTAATTCATAGAAAGTGATAGTCATCTTGCTTAAACACCTAAATTAACTTGCTAAATATAGTACCTTCATAGACCCATATAAGGTACCATTTAAAAAAGAAAAAAATAAAGGTCAAAGTTTCCCCACCCACAAATTTGGTTATTTTAAAAAAAAAAAAAACAGCAAAGCAGGGGTTTTCTGAACTTGAATCAGTAAAATTTTAATTTAAATAGTATCCTGTTTTGACAAAGTGCTAAACCACAGAAGTCTCAGAAAGAGACTATTAAGCTTTTGTCAGTACCATTAGCATTTCTCAGTAGGAAACTATGGATGGCTTTTGTTGTCATTTTGTGATAGACTGACAGGGAATGTGTGCCCTTATTTGTTGCTTCCAGGAAATGGTCAGAATAGCTCTGGGGAGGCCCAGTCTTGTTTACCTGAACTTTAATATGTTGCATAACCCTTTGCCAGACAAAACCTGTATTGTTTTGTTGCAGTTAATAAACATGAGATTTCTGACTTTGCTAAGCTCCTTTGAGAATGAGACACAGTATGAGGTCACACAGCTCTCTTCCCTGGGCCCATCCAAGAAAAACTGAGTCTGCAGCCCTTTGCTACCTTGCTCTTATGCTATGCGGGACCTATACATATGTTTTTGCATGGCCTGGACACACCAGAAAAAATCCCAGGTCCTGCGAGAGCTCTCTGTTAGAATTCGTTCCTGGGCTCTTTCAGTTCGTAGCATGTTGAACAGTAAGTTGCATTTTACTGTAAAGGTGACTGCATTTTCCTTATGGGGCCTTTAGGGTAGACAGCCGTTAGTTTCTATCTGTGAACACACATGTAGCCTGTGTTTGCATAGGGTGCCTGGCACTTCCCAAGTCATTATTTTTTCTTGAATTTTTATGCTTCGTGGCTGTGCATAGATTCTATGCCCTACTGCCAGGCCCAGAGGTAGCCTGTAATTCCTGCAAAACGTGTTATAGCTGAGAGTAAGATGCAGCGCAGGCAAGTGATGCGGGAATTAAATAGCTTCTAACTGTACATAACTCGGCTTCCTGCTTTGCTCTGCAGCAGAAATTTGCAGCCCAGGGTCACCTTAGATGTTGCTCGTGATTTGGAAGAGAGGCGCGTTCTTGGACAGTGCCTGGCCAGACAGAACTCAGAATTTCAATCCTTCCCTTCACTGACTGACTTGGAGTGACTGGAGATGGCTTCTCCAGCCTGAGATTGCAACCCTTCTCTCTCAATCAGCCAAAGATGCTCTTGATTAGAAAAGGCAACTATTCTAGGTTCTCCAATAATAAAATTAGCATGATATTTGTTAAACAGTCCTCTCCACACACATACTTTTATCTCAATAAATTGCATAATAATGACATTGGTATATTGCATTGTCACATAAGGGACAATTAAAAGATTGTTGTTTAGGCAAGGCTCACAGATCTCTAATGTGGAATTAATAATGCTGGCTGGGCAAACCAGTACTGTAGAGCATAGTCAGAGAGGGCAGAGCTCTCCTCTAGTCCCCTGACCAAGGACTAAAGATGGAAAAGACCAGCTGCCAACATGGGACATTACATTCAAGTGTCAAACAAACAATTATGAAAGATTTCACTATGATATGTTTAGGTCAAATTTTAGAATTGTTGGCCATGTAGTCCAAAGAATCAGTCCAGTGTTTAGAGACACAGGGAACTGTGTCTGAAACCTTACCTACCACTGTGACCTTGGGCAAGATATTTAACCTTTTCACTTTTATTTGGGTGTCTATAAATTGGCTTTAAATGATACACACCCCACAAGCTTAAGGTAAAGTCCAAATGAAAACTGGAACACAAAACATCTAGCCATGCCCTGGCCAGATGGCTCAGCTGGTTGGAACATCTTCCCATGCACCAAAAAGGTTGCAGGTTCAATTCTTGGTCAGGACATGTACCTAGGTTACCAGTTGTCAATCCCTAGTCAGGGCACATACGGGAGGCAACTGAACAATGTTTCTCTCTCACATCAATGTTTCTCTTTCTCTCTCTCTCCTCCCTCTTCTCTGTCTAAAAATCAATGAACATATGCTCAGGTGAGGATTACAAAAATTAAAAAAAAAAAAATGAAGCTATCTAGCCAGAAACACCAAATCTGATGCACACCTGACACACACCTAACAAAAGATGCTAATAATGTTGTGGGAACTTGATGGAATTGTTCATCATGACTTTAAAACACCAAGTTAATATTCATTATTAGTAAAAATCTTAAGCCATAAGATTTCACTAATCTTTGGCTGGAATTTCATAACAGGAGAATAAATGAGATTTCTGAATGCCAAATAATAATGAAATGAAGTGAAAAAGTAAAAGTAGAGAAAACAGTAGCTCCATGCTGTTGATGAGCTGGATAGAAAACACAAGGGCATAGAAATGAGTGCATTTTTACAAGATCATTTAGTGTAATAAGTACAGAAGTCACTAGTGGAGAACAGCTACTTTATGTCCAAATCTATATAGTTAAACAATAATTAATTTTTAAAGTCATTTTATAAAGAAGGATTCAAAGTCTTTTAAAAAAATAGCATTATTTAAGGGGTATTTAATCTGTTAGAACAGCTTGATCTTACTTAGTACGTGATTTCAGTCAACATAGCTTGAACAATGGACATTGTGAAATGGGCCACCGGATGACAGAATGTACTACTTCCTTAGAACATATGGATTATAATAAAATAGTTGCTAACAGATACTATTTTTGTCAGGCCTTATAAAATTATGATTGTCACAATTTGGCAAATTGGACCTAGGAAAAAAAGTGAAACTTTAATATCAAACTTAGGAAAAGGAGAGAAACACACTGAAGAATGAGGAGCCAGTGCATGGTTTGTGGAAACGGACAGTAAAAGAATTTTGAGAGAAAATCCATTAGACCAAGAAGTCTTAATCAACTTTCATCGTGAGACTGTGGGGGGATTTTTCTGTCTTTTTTTAGATGGTGAAAATGTGTTGAAGAAATCCCCAGGGCTTGTGAATAGAAGACACTTTATTGAATTTTAATATTGTTGCAAACCCACCCTGATTTAAAAAAGAAAAACAACTTGTAAATTTGGGTGATCAAAAGAAAAATGCATACATTTTGAGTTGAAACCTAGTGATCAATATGTAGCTGGGACAGTTCATGGATAATTGGGGTTGAGTTGGGGAATCCCTCCCACAATGACATTACATGAGGTTCAACTGCCATCATGTGCTTTGTAATTGGTGTTTCCATCTTGCTCTGCTTTTCCAGATTGATTGGACGTATTAATATAACTACTTCCTAATCTCCTTGTGGAAAGAAGCACCTGTATTAGTCAGAACCTTTCCACATGCAAATGTCAAAACCTAACTTAGACTGGTTAGTGATAGGGGTTGGGTGGGGGGGAAGTTTGTTGTCTCACAGAATTTAAAAGTTCAAGTGTTAGTCTGGACTCAGACACAGCTCGGACCAGAACTTGGCCTGGCTCAGTTTTTTTTTTTTTTTTTTTTTTTTTTTTCCCTGCGTTTCTTTGTGTTGGCTTCATTCTTTGTCAAGTTTTCCCTTTGCTGAGGCAAGATGGTCTCAGAGAGGCCCAGATTCATATATTTATAGCTGAACAACCCATGCTGAAAAGAGAACATCCCTTACCCATAGTTCCAAGAAGACTCTGAATTGACTGAATGATTTAAGGCATCTATGCCTGAACCAAATCACTATGGAAAGAGAATGGGAATATGCTGATTGGCTTGGACTGACCCATTTTGCCTCTCCTGACTCTCCTGGATAGACTAAGTTGGGTCTGTTAAAATCATATAGATCCAGAGTAAATGTGGGGTGAATTATTGTACTTCAGTTTTCTTTTTAGCTGTATAGACATTTTACCCCTCATCATCTTAAAGAGAGTCAGGCGTACCATATTGTTAGTTTTAGCCAGTCAACGAGTTTAGTGGAAAAATCATCTCTATGAGCTGGTGAGACTTGGCATTCAATCCTAAGCCTTGTAAAGCTTGGGAGACAAGTGTAAATAAACTTCCAAGGACTAATTTTGCTCATCAGAAACCAAACACAGTTGGCCTAGAATATTTTTACAAGTCCTTTATTGCTGGAAAATTATAATTCATCTTTGTAGTGATTTTCATATTATGCTTATTCTATAGACTTGTATGTTCTTCTCTGATAGAATTTTCTACACTGGTGGAAATGTTCTATGTATTTGTTATCTAATATGGTAGGTTCTAGGCACACTGGCTATTGGGTACACAGAATGTGGCTAGTATGACTGAGAATCTGAATTTTTAATTTTACTTTATTGTAATGAATTTAAACTTAAATAGTTGCATGTTACTAATGTCTACCCTATTGGATGGCTCAGCTCCAGATTAATGATCAAAGACAGTTACATGGACTTTAGATGAGTAACAGTGGAAGATGACTTAATTCTTGGCATCTCTGGGCCTTTAGTAAGTTAATAAATGAGTGTATTTCTCATTCATAATTTGTAGTTAAAATAAAAAGCACTACAGATTCCAACAAATACAGCAAAACTGTTGTCTCCCTACATATCTCCCAACCAAAAACAAAGTGTTGTGTTGGAGGTTGATTGTTGTAGTGTTTCTGGTTCCTCATTTACCTATCTGCCCGTCAGGTGGTATAAGGCAATAGAAAGACGCTTAATTAGGAGTCAGAAGTTTGGGGTTCTGGTGTTGGTTCTGCCAGCAACTACTGAACTGTGTGACCTTTGGCTAGTCATTTTTCCTTCCTGGGCATGCGTTTTCTTATCTGGAAAATGAGGGGGTGGGATTAAAATGATCTCTAAATCTATTCCAGATCAAAGTTCCTATGATGATTCTCAGTGTTTTTCTTAATTCTCATGGCCAGGGTAGTGACTGAGAGTTTCTCTTTGTGTAGTCACTGAGTGTGAATGAGTGTGATTGAAAGAACTGGGGAGATATATTGGACCATTCTATGTATGAATTATGGAGTGTTGCAGCACTTTCAAATTCCCATTGGATCTGAAAGAACCCTGTAAAAGTCAAGTTCTGCAATATTGCTTAGTGTTCTAATCCAAGATAAAGCTAGGGGGGGAAAAATGAGTAACAGGTAGCATTAAACAATGCATAGTTGACTAAAAAGTTAGTTTAGTAAAGAGATGGCCTTGTTAGGCTACTTCCAGAGTGGAAAGTGGAGGCAAAGGTTTGGAACACAGTATGGGCCAGATGGGCCAAAGTGAAGGACAAAGAGGAAGGGTTGTTAGCTTGAGTGAGTTTGAGAAATTAGTTAATCGAGTAAAACCATAGCTACTACTGCTTCATAAGCCTCAAGAAGGAAATCAGAGATGATACGCCTTTCTTTGGTACCCAGGGATGTTAGGCTTAAGGAAGGATGTTTGAAGTGTCTTCATCTGTACAAGGTTGGATTTTGAAAGAGATGAATCACAGATAAAGAGAAAGAGGAAGGAAAAAAACACTGGCCAGATTTGCAAGAGCAGGTAGGAGGATTTGCAGTGTTCCAAAGGACAGTGTGGTGGGATGTGTTGAACCAGTACAGAGGGAGAGAGGCATCACTGAGGCTGAATAGAACCCAGATGTTTATTTGGTGATTTAATTTTGATGTTCAGTAATGACATGTGCTAATTGTGTTGTTATCCTGTGATGAGGCGTCAGAGTTAAAGCATGTACTAATGTGGTCATGCTAGCGGACTCTCATTGTAAATGAAACCTGCTATACTTTGTCTCCACAGGATCGTTTAGACACGGTTGCATCTTGTAGCTTTATTTTTATTTTTTAACTAACTATCTTTATGTATGGAAACAGACATCTCCAAAGATTCCTTTTCATTTCAAAAAAAAAAACCTTGTAAAGGTGTTAAATGAGTTTTTCTAAACTCTTATATAATTATTTAAAATTATTCTACCAGCACCACAAATCAGAACTTTTCCCAATATATCGCTGAGGAACTTTTGTGACCTGTTCAGACAATTTTGATTTATAGATTTAGGAAAAAAGAATACAGAAACCTTGCCAGGTTTTAATTTGGAAACTTCTTGAGCCATGTCTGTTTCTGCAGAGAGGAAAAAAAAACCTGGTAGGAGAGGTGACTGGGGAGGTGATGGGGGAGGTGTGTCCCACCTTAGTGAGATATAGGAAAGAAAGGCACAAAACTGGATTTGGGGGTCCTGCACTGCAATGAGTAATTAGTGTATCTTTCACACATCATTTAACCTTCCGAGGCAGTAGTTTTAAATGCTGATAACAGGTAACAGGATCCTAATTCTGAGTTATTTAACTTCAGTTTCCCTACCTATAAAATGTACACCGATCTCTTCACTGGTTTATGGCACAGATTAAGAAAGTTTGTTCATTCATGCATTGAGAAACAGTCGTTTCTGAAGCACCATATTAGGTGCAAGTGAGAGTGGCAGGAGGAACCCGCACTGAGGCTGTGCCCAGCTGTCCTGGTACTTTCAGGGTGGTCCCCGGCATGAAGCCAGCCTTGGCCCTCAGCAGATGATTACAGTGTACTCCAGGTAGGTGTTGTGCAGCATCGGAATACACAGTTAGAAACCCACCATAGTACATGTCAGATGATGAGATTTGAGGAATTGAGAGGTGACAAAAAGATGAAGAATCAAACAATGCTTTTAAAAAGACCATAGCAGGCTAAAATTCTGGGTCAAAATGAAAAAGATATTAAATAAGAATGAAAGCAAGGCCCAGATCACTGCACAGGTGCAGAGTAGAGAGCTCCAACAGTAGCTCATGTGACAGTTAGGGTGTGACTGTGAAATCTGTAGGAGTTAGTGTGGCCTGGCAGGGAGGGTGGCACAGAGGACCCTCACTGCAATAATAAGAGAGAGGAACTGGGGCCGTGCCCTGATCTTTGAACTGGACAGTTGACACCAGCATTGCCATGCTCATTTCCGGATGCTGTATTTGAAGGGGACTGTGGTGAAGACCAGAGTGAAAGGCCTTGTAGATATATCATGTATCAAATGCTGGCTATGTGCTTGAAAATAAACAAACAAACAAACAAACAATTCAGTGCTTTAAGGGGAAGGGACAACACCAAGACAGTGTGAGGCTATGGTAGGAAGGGTCAGAGTCAGAGTACATGGTTGAGTAGCATCAGCTTTTGGAATTAATTTGATTCCTAAGTCTGTAATTCCCAGCATCCAGGTAACAAAAAGAGAGAAGTACACAAGTCATACCATCTCTAAGTCTTCTGATTCTGAAGAAAAGGATTAAAGTTGCTGCTGTGACTCTTCACTGTTCCCATTGAAGAATATGGACTGTGACCTTCCCATAGTTTTCCTCTAATCTTTCTCTTTCTTACTTGCATCAGGCAAGAGCAGAGCTATATGGAGTGCAGATACCTTGAGCAATGAAAAGCTAGATGCAGGGTGTTGTGGTGTGGACAGCAGCTCAGGAAACTGCTTTTCCTGCCTGTCCAGCCTTATCTCCATCAGGGATTCTTTTCAGTGGACAAAATTAGCAAGACAAAGGGAAGATACATAAGTTTTTTTTTAAAAAATATAGATAGCCATCTACCTTTAGTAGATACTGTTGTATTGGACTTAGTGACTTGAGGTCACTCACAGTTGTAAAATCTAAATTGACTCACAGTTGTACTCAGTTTGTTTTCATTGTTTTGGTTTTTTTTTTTTGTCAAAGAATCTGATCATTGATTGCTGTATACAAACGCATTTTTGCATATGAGGTCACAAACAAGATCTTAGCCCCTAACCGACAATATAGAGATGCTTTTCTTACCGCGCATATATGCATGTTATCTATAGAGATGCTGCAGTTTACCAGAGACTTGGGTACGTTTCCATTTGCACTCTGCTGTGTACTACAAGTTGAGAGAGAAGAAAGAGTACAGAGTTCATCTCCTGGAGCTCAGGGTTTAGAGAAAATACATGCTTGAAACATAAATGAAATTGGAAGGAAGGAAGGAGAGAAGGAGGAAGGGAGCTTGGGGGTGGAGAGGAAGGAGAAATGAAGGAAAGAGAAAGAAAAAGGAAGAAGAAAGGGGAAGAGAACGTTAATTGATTTATTTGTTTATAAACTCATCAAGTATTTGTTAAGGGGCTGTTACTGGCCACTCTTTTTGACACTTGGTGAACTAATGCCATATTTGATAGAATGCTGAAATGGCTGGTATAGACAGTAGATGTGTAAGAAGTTAGGAAAGTGGTTTCATCCCAAATTCAGTGCCATGGATGGTAAAGTGGTCAAGTTAGTGGAGTGATCTCTTTCACTCTCTCATATGTTTATGTGTGTTTTTCTGTTGAGGAGGATGATTTGCCCAATTGAGGAGTACTTTTTTGTTTCGACTTTCTCCTTTTCTGTAACATTAAGTTCCATGGAACTATACAGGATTTTAGTTGTCCTTCCTGCCCCTCAGTTAGTCCTAAAGGAACAGTGAATAAAAATTAACAAGAGCCACATCATCCCAGCACAGCCTGGCTGCCGTTGGAGAAAGCACACTAAGACTAGACCTCACGGTTCTGCAACTGGAGCCTTACTGCAAAGAGGGAGTGGTGTAGGAGTGGAGGTCTTGACTGTGCTGGTTTTGTTGTTTCCTCTCCAAGGAGATAGTGTGCAAGTCCTTAATACTTTGTAAGTTTGCCCCTATATAGAGGCAAATCCTCTTCATGCTTTTGTTCTCTCTAATTGTATAATACATCCATTCTCTCTGTTGGTGGCTCAAATATTTAATCTTTGACTCTGTGCTTCTTAACATTATGCTAGTGGTTTCCAAATCTCTGGTTGTATGTTCTTAGGCTCACCCTCCAAAAAACTGCAAAGACACATCACACATACACTCAGTCCAAAAGTCTGGGTCAGGAAGATCAAAATCCTAGGTTTAAGAGCATATCAGGACAGAAATAAACAACATCAAAGTCTGCAGACTTGGGGGAAAAGTGTGTGAGTGTCTGATCTAGCTGAGGTCAAGGCTAAGAGAGATAGTTAAGTGCTGGACACAATATGGATCAAACACAGAGAGAAACAGAAAGCAGGGGGAAAGGAAGAGATGAATACATATTTGAGATAGGAAATTGGGGAAAAGAAGAAAAACTTTTTCATCTCAAAGAAAAGGTGGTATAGCACCCATTGTAATTACCCAGCCTTGTTAAATCTTTCACAGCCCCCAGTGTTATGGCTCATGTTAATTTCCATGTGAAAGTTTTCACACCCTGTTCCCCTAGCTGAAGTATGTATCCCTGCCCTCCTGGCCCAACTACCAGGCTGAGCACTGTCCTTAAATATTCAACATAATTCTTGTCTTATGTTAGATGTCCTCTTGCCCCTTTAGGTCAACGAAGGAGCCCCTCTTCTCTGCTCCCTCCACTGCGTGTCTCTCTTTTTTCTAATTCAGGAAATGATCAGATGCTTGCTGGCTCCATGCCATATGCTTTGTGAGCACTAGAAGAGTCCCGTTCCTTATGCTGAGTAGTGTGAATGTTGAAAACTTTGAGTTTTCATTAAACATGACCTGCTTGAGTGCACGCTGAGCCATCTCTGAAGCCATGGTAGCTGGGACTACACCAAAGGCTTTCCTTCCCAGAGACAATAATAGCAAAATATCATAGAAACTCAGGCCAAAGGTTTCATAAATTAGGTCTCATGTTGGCCAACATGTTGGTTCCATGTTCTTGGCACTCAGAGAAGATCACCGCCCCCCACCCCCGCCGCCATCCCAGATAATCCCAGTGTCTTTTTGAGAACAACTTCAACAAACATCAGACTCCTTCACATACCCAAGTGATGAAAGGCCAGTGACAATGACACACCTTCTGACTTGGACATAAAAGTGGGTTTGCCTCATTTGCCTGAATTTAAAAACAAACCCACCAAATATCTTCTTCCACTGTGGAGATTCACTGGATGAAAAGCAGCTGTTTAGTTTAGTTTTGAAGTTAGGATCCATACTACTTTTTAAATCACAAAAACAAGAATCTCAGAGAGTAAGTAAACATTTTGCCCTCAGGAATTTCATTATAACAAAAGGAGAAGATTGAAGAAAAAGTGGTGGGTACCAAAAATAATAACATTAGGAAAGTACTTACAGTATACCAGGCACTGACCCATGTAAATTTCATTTAATCTGTGTAACAACTCTCAATAAGATTTACTAGGGTTAATTCCTTCTGTTGATAAGGAAACTGAGTACATTGAGATTGATAATTTAGCAAAAGTACAGTCAGAAGATGGTGCAGCCAAAATGAGAACCCATGGCAGTCTCTCTCCACAGGTACCACACTAAATTGTCCAGGTGCCTTTAATGATACAGGGCAAAATAAGCCGCATCACTCTGACATTTCATCTTTATATCTAAGTCTGTCTGTTGACAGGAGAGCTCGGGTACAATCAAGAGCAGAGCTCCTGGGCCACAGCTTGGAGCTGAGTAACATAGTGGAAGGAGATGAAGAGAGATGTCTATCTGCCTGCCTGTCTGTCTGCCCATGTTTTTCTCTCTTCTCAGAAATGGAGATGAGAGTGTGAGAAACTCCTTGATCAAGGAAAAGGAACTCCAGAGGACGCATGAGCACTTGTCCCCCTCCCTAACCATACTGGTTGTGGGTGCTCACAGATGCATGAGCAATGTCATATTCATACATTCAGCTAGGGTTTTCACTGTCGATTGTTGTAAGAGTCAGAGAATATCAGAATTTTACCTTTGTGTTATCTCCGGTTTCTTGCCGATGATTCAGTGACTCTTGGTTACATCTGTTTTCCAAGGGAGTAAAACTAGACCAGCCACTTTGTTCTTCCAGGCTTGGTTCTAGTCCCAGCCTGGTCCCCAGCTTGGCATATAGGACAAAAGCCTTGTTTGGGAGTCATTCAAGTCCCAGTTTTCCCCTTACTAGCTGTGCACTATTGAAGAATTAGTTTCAACGTTGAGCCTCAGTCTCTTCATCCATTAAGAGGGATAATCATGCCTTCTTTGTACAGTTGTTTTAAGGTTTAAGAGATATTGTGGAAAGTACCAAACCCATCATGAGCACACAATAAATATGTCCTATATTTCTCAGCCATCCTCTTCCCAGGACCAGCTTAGCTATTATCTTCAAGTCACCTGAGTCTGTAATCAGTAATGAAGAGGTTCCCTCATGTAAAAGACTGAGCTCTGGAAGAGAGGACTGCATCCCTGCCCTTACTCACCCGCCAAGTAACCTCAGACGAGTCCCCCCAAAACTACAAACATAGGACACTTTGCTCAGCTGGACACTTGTGGACCAAGTACTTGCCATTAGTGGACCAGTTATTCATACCAGTGCTTTCAAATCAGGGAAAAGTGAGTTTAAAAATTGACACCCACACATCAAAATACAATGAAAGAAATATCTACTGTGAGGAAGATAATTGCTCCCACTTTGTATATGAGAGGAGACAAACAAAATGAACTTTTGTGACTCACCTACTTCCCTGGTCAGTAGCAAAGACTAGATCAAACCCACATCTCTCACGCGTCCAAGTCCACATGCAGTGGGCATAATAGAATTCCTGTTTTGTGACTTATCATGAGAATGATGAAATAGTATATGGGTGGCTCTGCAACTTCAGAAGTCCGGCCAGAGGTGAGGGAATTGACTCTTGCTGTTGTTAATAGTGTGTGTGCCAAGCCTGGAGGAAGTCGGAAGCAGCACGAAGGAGAGAGAAGGGAGTGGACGGTAGAACAAGTTAGTAGTGCCGTGGGATGGTGAAGAGATGGAAGGGTGTCAGAGAACAGCTAATCAAAGAGCTCTCTGATTTCAAAGGGCTGGCCTGTTGGATTGTGACATTACATAGTTGTGTCTTTACCCGCCTCAAAAAATTGGACATCGTTGAATATAATTAAGATCAATTAGACATGCCTCCTATTGTTCACACACAATGCCTTATTTGTGTGAAAAGAGGGAAGTTCTGACCTGAAAGCTCCAGGCTTCATCTATTGCTTTTCCTCATGAGGGATGAAAGGCCATTTAAAGTGACAAAAATAAATAATTGTCCTGCAAGCTGGACTGTGTGCTTTTCTGTATTCATTTTCTTAAGATAAGAGTTATTGGATCTCAAAAGGAGTCTATGCTTCCTTCCCAATTTTCCTTGAAATCCAGCCTAAACATTGCCTATGGCTTCAACCTCAAATGGGAATGCCACAGCCAACCAGAGGCCACCTGATGTGTAAACTCTTCACTTTCCTGTCTCCTTTCCAAAATGAAACAGACAGAGCAGGAGAATGGCTGAGAGGTGGGACCACAAATCAAAATCATTTTGGTGGGAGCAGGTGTGGTGGAAAGAAGAACTTTGGTGGTTAAGGAAAAGAGAAAAAAAATCACAAAAAGAAAGAACATAAAGGTACTTTGAAGTCAGGTAGCTTTAGAGGCCTCATCTGAGGCTGTAACTCAATGCAGCAGGCTTAAACATGGTGTGTGACTTTCTCTTGGGCCACAAATTGTTGATGTTTCAGTCTGTCACCTGGAGAGGATCAGAATAAAGGCTTTTGAGCTGTTTTTCCAAAGAGTACTTTTTCCCTTCCTCTGTTCCCTGATTTACCATTGATGTGTTCAGAGTGTCCAAGATCCTTGCGCTCTAAAATTCTATTTATATATGTTTTTTTAACTATATTCCTAGTAGTTTTATAAAGGACCTTAATCAAAAGCAAGAAAATACCTAGAGGTTAGTCCTCTGCTAGTGTGAAATATGCACCTGGTACATAATAAGATGCCAGTAATAATAGTTGTTGCTATTACTATTGTTGTTGTTTAAGAAACCGTAGAGTGTTTCATTCATGTTTCTCTTTGTTTAGATCAAGTGTGTAGACTCCGAGCAGTGAAGTGACTTGGCTGCAATCACACTATTTATTCATGACAGAGTCATTTAACTCTATGTTTTATCTAGTACTCCTGTTCATCTCAGGGTTAAACAGATACTCCTGGAGGCCACTTTGGACTAGAAAAGCTCAGAATATACCTCTTTATTTGTTTTTTGGGGTGAGTCCCACTTTGGCATTGTTTGCAGAATGTACACTTTAGATTCTGTTCCTGAGTGCTGCCCACATCACCCTCCCCAGCCTTACTGCCTCCATCCTCCAAGGACTACTAGCCTTATACCTTCTCTCTTCAAAAGAAGACAAATCTCTGGATTTTTGTATGGAATTTTTAAAGGGGTGTGTGTGTGTGTGAGAGAGAGAGAGAGAGAGAGATCCATGACTATTAAGGAAAGAAAATTCATAGAGATCTGTAATGCCACAGACAATGTTTTCTGTGTAGTGGTTTCTATGCCACACAGTATGGAAGGTAATTACCTTTGGAGGGGATTGTGCAGCCCTGCACAGTCTTCCCCAGTGTAAGATTTATTGTTGGCTGGATTGGGTGTTCTTTTTTTTTTTTTTAATATATTTTATTGATTATGCTATTACAGTTGTCCCGTTTCTCCCCCATCATTCCCCCCACCCTGCAAACCCTCTCCCACCCACATTCCCCCCTTTAGTTCATGTCCTTGTGTCATAAGTTCTTTAGCTTCTACATTTCCCACACTATTCTTACCCTGCCCCTGTCTATTTTCTACCCACTATCTATGCTACTCATTCTCTGTATCTTCCCCCCCTCCTCCTCCCACGCCCCTGTTGCTAACCCTCCATATGATCTCCATTTCTGTGGTTCTGTTCCTGTTCTAGCTGTTTGCTTAGTTTGCTTTTGTTTTAGGTGTAGTTCTTAATAGCTGTGAGTTTGCTGTCTTTTCACTGTCATATTTTTTATCTTCTTTTTCTTAGATAAGTCCCTTTAACATTTCATATAATAAGAGCTTGGTGTTCTTTATAAGAGCATTTACTCGGCATCTAAAACACTGTCAAGAGTGCTACTTCCCAATGATTTTGAGGTGGCAACCACTAAGCTCCATTTTCCCGTCTTGGAGATACATTTCTGCAGTGGTATGCAGGGATTTATAAGGCCTCCGGCTTCTCATTGACAAGGATGGGACTGGCACCGTTAAATCCCACCTCACCCCTTGCTACTGCTACAGAAAATTCCCCCCAAAGCCCAGGGCCCTCCTGCAGGCTGGCCTGGTTCCAATAGGGAACAGGCATAGGAGCACACCCTGTTCTGTGTAAGCCATGCCCTGCTAATCAATCTCAAAGTTGACTGCTTTCTTACTTCAACAACAGATAGGCTAAAGGTCTTCTTTAGCTTTTTTTTCTTCTCCTTTATGTGGATCTCATGAATGCCAGAGGAAAACATGACACAGTTAAATACACTGTGTCATGAAACCTTAGGGACCATTGAAATGGGAACAGTGGCCCTTTACTGCTAAGAAGGTGTTTTATTGAAAATGCGCCAACATGCTCTCCCTGGAGAGTGAGCAAAAGAGAAGGCAAGGTGCCCAACATAATACAGGTTGTTCTTTTTGGTGAGCTAAAATACAGAGTTTGGCACTGCCCTGCTGTGATAATGCAAGCGGTAGAATAGGCAAATGTGCATTTTTACATTAAAGTGCCATATTCCACCAGCAGCACACCCTCCCCCCATTTTAAAGTGTCTTAATTTATATATTCCATTACAGTTCATTACATTTCTTTTATCTCTATAGCTTTTAAAAGTTGTCTCGAATAAGTTGAGGTAGTTGAAATTTCCTAATCCTGGCTGGTTTACCAGCAGAAGGCAGGCGTAAAGAAGGTTTTGACAAGACAGGGTGTCACCTGGGGTCACCAAAGCGTGGCCCTGACTGGGAGGCAGACCTGTGAGCCCTGTTCCGAGCGCGAGCTGGAACACACTCCCGTTGCCCCTGCAGGCTTGCTTCGCACGACAGGTCTCTGGGAAATCTGACTTGACAAAATAAAGGTGGCCAGTTGCCTTTATCTGATATTCAGCTATTTCTACATAATTAAACATTAAAAAAAATAAAATGTAATTTAATCCCTTATGATCCATTTTTTTCTTTCCCCTTCAGTGACCCAGTTCTGGTTATGCTTAAAATCGAGGGTTTGCATGTAGGTGCCATAAATGTTGCCACTCTTCGAAGGAGAAGGAAGGACTCGCTATTGAGGGGGGTAGTGATTCTTTTTTTCTAGGTATCTGAAGGATAACACTCTTTGGGAAATGCTTTCCTTCCCTAAAACACACACGTTTTTGACAACTGATCATTCTAGTGTAATCCACTCTAACCTATGGTAGAAGCAGTTCAGTAAAGTATTTTACATTATATTAAAACAACAGATTATATAGTTTTATCAGTTTTATATAGTTTTATCATGGTACTGTCCAGAAAATGCAGACTTAGGACAAAATGTTACTGTTTTTCTTTTCCCTATGTGATTTTGTTTAGTAGAGATGTTTTATTAATGCCTTCACATGTAGAGTGAGAGATTTAGGTGAGGAAGTAAATGTTTTCCATAGTTTATATACCCATGATATTCATAAGTCAGTTGAAGGTTGACATGGCACACTGTATATATATATATATATATATATATATATATATATATATATATATATATATGAATGAGGGAGACTAGCATTATAAAATGTTGCATTAAGTGAAGATACTAGTGGCAATTGGGAGGATGTCATAAAGAGAAATTTAAACTCCTGCAGAATAGAAAAGAACTCAGTCTTTTCCCTTGGCCAAGCAGGTACAGAAGAAAAACAACATAATTAGTAGCTTTATTTTCAACACAGACAACAACAACATACACAGTATCAGTGTGGAGCTACCTGCCCTAACTGTCTGTACGTGAATGACATATTGATTTATGTTTTTTAAGTAAAAGTGCTGTTTAAATCAAGAAGGAGCCATGGCTCCTTGGAGACTAATGCCCAAATCTTAGGAATTGGGCATGGCTGTTGCAGGTTAATAACTGTAATTGGCTGCAGGTTGACAGTCTTTGGAGCGGTCCGAAATATAAAAGCAGGGTTCCTACTGGAGAGAAACGATGCTCTCGGCAGCCTTCAAGCCCTCACTGGAGCAAGGAGCTTAAATTTTGAATACCTATTTCAGCGCTTTCTCTCCAGCAACATGATTCATTGGTCAGATCTCTTTAAGTCAGGAGTGTCAAATTCATTTTCACTGGTGACCACATCAGCCTCGCTGTTACCTTCAAAGGGCCAAATGTAGTTTCAGGACTGTAACAATGTAACTACTCCTTAACAGTTAAGGGAGAGCTCTGCACTGCTGCTGGGTAGAAACAAGGTGGAGGGCTGGATTCAGCCCGAGGGCCTTGTGTTTGCCACCTGTGCTTTAAGTTGTTTCAGGATATGTTCTGGATACTCCACCATATTAATTGGAAAAGGGAGAGGAAATAAGTGTTAACACAAATGTTGTTTGGAGGAAGATGGAGAATTGAATGAAGGTCTTGGCCTCTCATCATGCAGTTGATTTTTCCACCCATCAAATTATTCATCAATTGTTATTTCACTGACTGGCACATCAACTCCCTGGCAACAGAAACTGAGGTTGTCTCCTCTGAGAACATGGTACCATAACTGACTTTATCTGGGCAGGTCTCCCACTCTCATTGTTGCTAGAAATATATGAGCCGATGTCCATTCACAGGTCTTTCTCTGGTTATTTCCAAGCAGCTCCTAGCAAAGCAGGACCTCAGCTGGAGCTGGAGCATGTGGGCCAAGCAGCATTGCTGGTTCCTCGTCACTCATCAGTGTGCCATCCATCAGTGCATGGGAATCATGTGTTGGCACTCCCCCTGACTGTTGCCTTAAAATACATCTTATCTTCATGCTCAGCTCGGATGGGCAGTAAACCTTTCACATTCTCTTGTGGTCAAGAGCAAAGTCCAGCAGAACCTAACATAACACATAATTTTAGTCCCAGGTGTGTTATTTGCTGGTTAGAGTTTGGGGTAGGATCATAGTAATCTGTTCTTAAGTACACAGGCAGCTGCAAAATGGACTCATTTAGCAACTGATAGGTTTCTTAATATGTGGTGTTTGAACAGGGGCTATATCTGTTGTGGGTGTTAGGATGTGGGCATCAAAAATATTTTTTCAGTACCGTATTTAGCATGTCCTTCACTCTTTCTTAAACATCAGCACCCCCTTCTCATATTCATCTTATGTTATCATGGCCTCTTTTTTTCTTTAACTATTCAGTATCTGCTCTCCCATGGGGCCTGTGGTGTTAGGTGTGAAATAAATCACTTTGCCTTTCTGAATCTCCGTTTCCTCCACTATAAAATGGGGATTGCAATTTCTATTCAAGTTTTGGAAACTAAATGAGACCCTATGGCTGAATAACCCATTCTCCAGCTCCCTCCAACCCAAATGCCTTTTTTTTTTTTTTTTTTTTTTGCCTTTCTGACGCAGCCTTTCCCAAAAGCCCTCATGGTGATGAGTCAATGGTACTAACTAAGTCTTATAAGTCACTGTTTTTTCTTTGTTTTTTTTTTAATCCTCACTCCAGGATATATTTATTCATATGAGAGAGAGAGAGGGAGGGGGAGAGAGAGACAAAGAGAAACATCAGTGTGACAAAGTGACATCAATTGGTTGAGGATCAAACCCACAACTTAGGTATGTGCCCTGACAGGGAATTGAACCTGAAACCATTTGGTGTACAGGATAGCACCCCAACCAACTGAGCCACTTGGCCAAAGCAAGTCACTGTAAGTTTTAACATTGTATATTGTACTTCAGGGGTGGAAGGTTCCAGTTCTCATTGTATCCCAAGAACAGTCCAGGTAGACCCATGTGGAAGGGGATCCTGACAACCCAGAATTCATCAAAATGTCCTGGGCATATACAGCTTCTCCAGGTCTATCACTGATGATACATTTCCTTGCCTGAAAATAGTCTCTGAGTCACTGTATCATGTTTGGAGACTAGGCAGGGAGGGCCTCTGAATTAGCTTGCTTAGCCACGTCCCTCTCCATACTGTCACCTGCCCCTTATCCAACCATCAGTCCTTTAAATACCACCCCCCCAGGCAACCTTCCCAGACCTCTCCTGTTCCCACCGATCTGCCCCTTCTCTGTGGTCCCATGTGCTTAAAGAAACCATCATACAACTTAGTACTGTAACTGCCACATTGCTTCACTCTGATTATTCTGTGTAAGGTTCATCTCCACAACTGGGCCATAAATATCTGTAATGTTTGTTTGTTTGTTTGTTGTTGGTTTTAATGCTTCTGGAGACTCTTAACTGATAAACACTGACTTGCAAAAGAGGTAGTTAGTCCAACTTGTAAAAAAGTATGCATGAGTTTTATGGATGCCTCATGATAACTTGCCTTTTAAAAATAAACTGCTTATTCAAAGTGCACTCCAGTTTTTTCCACAGACATTAAATCTCAAAATAATTATAATACCTTTGAAAAATCACATGTGTATTTTGAAATGAGCATTTCCACTTTCTCACTGTGCATTGGTTGAAGAGAACTTCCTGTACTTTTATTTTCTGTCTTTGGGGCCCTACCACCCCCTCCCAGAGGAGTGTGTCTCTTTAAGAGTCAGAACTCTGTGATTCCTGGTAAATTTGGGCAGATTTAAGGTCCCTCTCCCTAAAAGAGACCTTCCTTGGTTTTCTATAGAATATTCATGAGAGAGTGAGGTCACATTTTGGTGACCTGAAAAATTCCATTAATAAATTTGTTATCTGACACAGAAACACTAGGGTGGAGAGCGTCTGCCACTGGTGCTTTTCTCTTTTGCAGCTAATTTAGTGGGAGGATTGTCTGTTCCTCTTCTGACCTTATTGAAATCCAGACCTTGGCTTGATTGGAAATTTTATCAATATGTTTTCTGGTTCCTAGTAACCTGCCTGTTGACACCTGACGTGGAAAAATACTGTCAAGTAAATCTGGAATTACTGGGTTAGGATTTGTGGCTTGCTTTCTTAATCAAAGGAAAATAAGTAATATTGATGTAATACTTTTACCTGAAATATTTTGAGAAAAATAATAAAAATTATTTGTGCTTTAAGAGTAGACCAAGAGGTTTTTCTCTAAAGTTAAAGATGGTAAATAGATAATTTCTAGAGCTGCCAAAATTGAAAAAAACTGACCTGGCACCTAATTCATGCCAGTCCAGGCAACAGAGTTTAGCACACTGGTGACTTTTTGCAAAACACGGTACTCAGCTGTAACATTAAAGACCAGTGGCTGTTTGTGATAGAGGTCATGTTAACGAGCCTATGCAGAGTAGCTTTTGTTGTTGCTGTTGCTGTATAAATAAGAAAGGAATTTAAAGAGTTATTTCTTAAGGACCTGTATCAGTTGCCTCCTTTAGCATCGGTCATTATCGATGGGAAGTCGCTGGATGCAGCGACGAGGCACCTTGGTAGTCTTGCACTTGCCCCTGGATGGTAGGCTCTGTGCCCGCACCAGCACACTTTGGCGAGCATGAGAGGAAAAAATGGGGGAAAGAGGCCCAAGCTTGGTGAAACTGTCCACGTGAAGCGAAAGTTCTTTTGCAAAGGCCGTTTTCGAGGAAAGCGCTTCTTTGAGCCCGCGCCCTCCCAGCTCTAGGTAGTTGCTGTGAGTGTGTAGTGTGCGCCCGGCGGCCAGTCCCCCCCCCCCCCCCCCGGTGCCCCTGGGTCTTGTCTGGAGGGTGGGGACAACTCTTTGTCGGCTTCCAAGACGCAGCAAACATGCAACTCCACGGGTGGCCGCGGCCGCGGGGATGCGGGCATCCCGGCCCTGGACGCCGGGCAGAGGCCGGTCGGCAGGCCGAGCGCAAGCGCGCAGGGCCACGCCGAGGCGAGGCTCACCTGCGGCGCTGAACCGGGGCGCCGGGCGGCGCGGGACCCATTGTGTGGGAGGTGGAGGGCGCGGCGCGGCGCTCGCAGGCGGGCTGTGATTGGCGGAACGGGCGGGGCGGGGGCGCGGCGCGGCGCGTGTGTCAGCCTGCGAGCTGAGCGCCCGCGCGTGCAGTGCGCCGCACTGAGGCCGCCGGACCCTCGCCCGCCCGCGCGCGCCGGGCCCCGGCGCCCAGACCCGCACCGGCTCCGCGCGCCCGGCGGCTACATGGACAGTGTCAGGTGAGTCCCTGTGATTCATCTGGTGGTCTGCGCTCCTGGCCCGGGCTCCACGGGGCAGCTTCCCGGGGTGTCGCTGCAGACTGCTGGAGCGTCCGAGCGGTTCTAAGTTGAACCTTTAAAAAAGATAATGGTAACGATCGCTGTTTACCAACTTGGTGCGAGTTGTGCTGTGGAAGCTGAGGCGAGAGAAGGAGTGACGAGGAGGGAAGTAACCACAGGCCTGTGCGTCCTGGAAAGACACCCTCCCTCGCTCGCCCTCCTTTTAAATGTTGGGTGGGATGTAGTTGCAAGTTGGAGAAAAGTCCTGCCCGTGCCGGCTTTCGCGCTCTCCTTTTCGTTCACGATTCATTCTTTGCGGGTCTGGCCTTCACGCAGCCACTTTGGTAAAAGCCCTCGCCATACTTCCATGCGGGGGACGTATCTGGGGTGTGACGTGTGTCACTTTTACAGTGTGATATATACACGGTGCCTTCCATCTTAGTGTAACCCGTGGCTGTTTCTTTGCGTTTGATAGTTGTTTCTTCGCTTTTGATAGTTGTTTTTTTCTCTCTGTCTAGGCTGTATTCAGTTTAGCTGTTCAAATTGATGGAGTTTACGTTCATTGAAGGGGGAGGGGGAAGGGGAGGAATAAAGCCCCACAGCGAAGCAGGCGGATGAAGCGGCACTCCAGCAGGTTGCGAGTCTCAGCCACTGTCGCGTTACTTCGCTAGTTAATTAAGCAGTGAGAGGCGTTTCGGAGAGGACGTGCAGCTGAGTGAGGAATGGCCTTTTCTCATGCGAATGCAGCAAACTCAGCTGTCAAAACTGCTTGAAAGACGGTCAGTGGAAAGGAGAACCCCCCCACCCCCAAGTGTTGTGATGGGAAAAAGTATCTTTAAGAAGTGGGCGGTAAAGTTTTAGAGCAAAGTACGTATAGACTCTTCCTTTTTGGGATTAACTACTTCAAAGCCTGCCAGTTTTAAGGAAAATATCTAATAATTTTACATTCGTATCCTCCCAAACCAAATATTCTAATCAAGCCAATTTAAAAATACAAATCGTCTAATTTCCATAGGTTCCAACATTCTGAAAGTGACACATGGTGGGGGGGATTAAGCCTGGTAACAGGAAATGTGAATCATACTATCAGTGACTAATCTGCTTAAGAAAAAAATGTTACATTTATTTTATCATTTGGAAGTCAGTGTTAAAGGAGCCTTTTATTTGTTTAAATCAAGTGAAGTTTTAATTTTTAGAAGCAGTCCTGTATTGCTTTGTTTGTTTGTAATAGGTTTTTCAAGAGAATGTGTGTGAAATCAAAGATGGTTTATGTGTTAACGTGTTCAAGCTAGGATGTCATTGTCAAAGACCTCAGACATGATCTGATCACATTAAGATTTTAGTTTTGGGTTTGGAGTGTTACTGCTGTTGTTTAAAAGAATGTTTCTTGAATGTTGCCTCGTCACTAAGTAAATCAAGTGAAGACAGAAGCACATTCTCCAAATTGATACCCTCTGCATAAATTGAAAAAGGGCTTACTTCTATTTTATGTGATTCTTTGTTGTTGCCTGACACATTTTAGTGACAAGTGTGTAAAAATGAAACCAAATACAGACTGCCTACCCAGAGACCTGACTGACTTATACTGGGATGTGATAGAGCTGAACTGAGAACGGACTGGGCTGACACTTGATAATCAAAGTTGATTTATTGTTCATTAGTACTGCATTAGCCCTTTCAGGCAAGACACTTATTTGTGTAGTGGCCTGTCAAGAGCCTGACTGCAAGCACCTGTCATTTCTAAGGCCCAAGATAAGCAACAAATATTAACATGATGTAAATGAAAATACATTGGTCTACACAAAGGGCCACATGATTATACATTTTTAAATTTTTTATTTATTGACTTTATAGAGGCAGGGTTGGGGAAGAGAGGGAGAGAGAGAGAGATTTATTGTTCCACTCATTTATGCATTCATTGGTTGATTCTTGCATGTGCCCTGACCGGGGGTCCAACGGCAGCCTTGGTGTGGCGGGATGACGCTGCAACCAACTAAGCAACCCAACCAAGGCCTATAATATATATATTTTTTACCAATTTATGAGAAAACTATTAAAGATTTTTTTTACACTAAGGGCTACTTACAGAGGGAAACTAATGGGCTTTATGTTATCCTATTTGTCCTAAGAACTTTTTTTTCTTGCTCAGCTCATCTGATAAAAAAGTTGGTCAGTTAAGAAAATGAGAAGCATAGCGTATCAATCAGTTATGTAATCTGAGTAATTCAGGGAGGGTACGTGTCCTGTTTGTGTTGTGTTTTTAAATAAACATATTTCATTAAATGAAACTTCCAAGCATGGGCTGATTATATGAAAATGTGATGACATAGCTAAACTATGATAATGTTGGATAATAATATCAAGTGCATTTTCTGTAACATGTGTCACTCTTGATTTTTTCCTTCCCTCCTTGGAAAGGAATAATCTTATAACAGATAATAGAAAACAACCGAAGTGTCAAAAGAAAACAAAATTAGTGAACTTTTGTTGCAGCCATAAAAACACAGATTAACTCACATTTTTCCAGAGGATGGAATGGAAACATTTTGCATGAGGATATATAGTATATTGTCTTCTCAGAATTTTCATTTGACAGGGATTTTAGAGGCTGTGATCTTAATTAAATCTCAACTAACTGAAATAATGCATCTAAAGGCATGCCATGTTGTATAACCTTGCTCAGTTGGTAAACCATAAATCATCAGAAAGCTTGTGATAGGAATTGTTGGCTTGAATCTTTTTTGTTTGTTTGCAGTTAAGTGTACCTTAAAAACAAAACCCTTACCAGCGCTGCTTTGTATTTGCACATTGTCAGGAGCTGTCACTTGAAAGATAAACTCTTTGAAGACACTTACCAGTTCTGCAACTTTTCAGCCAGCTTCCACACATGTGTAAGACACAGAAAAATTAAAATCCACATTAATTAGAAGCCATGAAATTCCAGATTTATCTGGGTTAATGTGGCAGAAGTGTGTTTGAGTTACTGTGTTTCTGAAATCATCAGAATATTGTAACCAACTTCTCGGCTTGATACAGATTTTGAGTAAAATTTAATTGGCAAAAATGAAGGTTGAAAAAATTCATTTTATGATGTGGTTTAGTTGTAGATGAACATCACTAAAGAGAAATTTAAAACTGTGTTCTTATCTTAGTAACTAGGCAAATGTAATAGCCAGCTAGAATCCCCTTCAGATAGTTCTTTGTGATTTAAGCAAGGAATAATAATGCAACAACAGATAATGAGAGAAGGTTCAAGTAAGTAAATACACAAATTGTGCCTCTGTGTGTTATATGTTAAAATATGAATTTCACAATAAGGAGTTATAATCATTAAATAGCTATTAACTAGTCCAAGTTTTACAAATTGTAGTGTTTGTAAATACTGGGTTATTTACTTTTAGTACCTTTAAAACATTTTTTGGTTCGGGTATATTCTCTAGTAGAAGAAGCTATATAGAAATTGGGAGAGCTGTTTTGTGATATATTGATTTTATACATCTCTGTACAAATTGTTTTAGAGAAGTGTAGACAAGAAAGCCTAGGAGTAAAACGTTCTGATAAGCTGTAGGTCCCTCGGGGGGGAAGAAGGAATGTAGCTTTATGTATACCTGCATGGCTAGATTTGGTCATAGCCTTAACTCCCTAAACTAAATTTTTGTTTAGTGAAAGGTTTCTTTTCTTGGAAGCGGAAGCAGCACAATATTTCTACACATTCATTTTAGTCATTTTGAGCGTGCAGTACTTTTTCCCCTCATATAATTCAGCTTTATTTTCCTTTATTTATTTATTTATTTATTTTTTTTAAAGAAAACTCAGGTACCTCTTAGCTAAACAGCCCTATGCAGTATTATCTGGAAAGAGCTAAACTGGGGCTCTACTTTAGGATTGTAGGAATAATCTCTTCCAACCTGGCAGTTGTCTGAAGAGAAATTAATTTAGAATGAGAATAGTGAATAGTAAACCACATACATCATGCCTCATTTTCAAATCCAGTTAAAAGCATGAAGATGCAGTCTAAATGTTATTGTGCACTTTTTTTTAAGAATACCTTAGTATCATGTTTTAATTTTTAAGTTTTATCTTGCCCTTAAATCTGAAATGTTGTTGTTCAAATAACTGAGAACAAGGTAAATCAACAACATCAAAAAGGTCGGCTTCTCTGATTTCTCAAGGGCTTGTTATTTTGTACTTCCCAATTCTATTTGATGTCTTGACAAAACAAGATGACACAGGGGAGAATACATTAAATTTTGATTTTTTTTCATCTAACCTGTTACAATTGTGGTAGCTTAATTTCTCATATTTTTTCCTGAAGGTGTTTTTTTTGTACAATTACTCTAATTGTCACACCATTTCATGAGATGTGTCCTCGCAGCTTTCCCATTTGCCTGAATTTTACTATTTTTGAACATATTTTGACCTTTAACACATAGGGAGCTTTTGGCTGGGTTTTGTCTTCATTAGAAATAAATCACTGAATGGTGAGATTGTCAAAGAAGCAACTGATGTTTTCTCATTAGAATCTAATTTGCACCCCTTAGCTTAACTGTGATGTGTAAGGTAAAGGTGTTGGAAATAGGAATGAGAAACTGCACAATTTGAGAAACTGAAGTTGTAATTCTAAAAAAAGGAGGCAACGCACCCTAAAAGTAAGGCCTTATCCAACTTTGGAATGATCTATTTTTGGCCTACCTGAATGTTTCAACCCCACTATAGAACCCCCCTCCACCTCAATAATGTGGGAAAAAAACACATATTTGAAGTTTAGCTCCTGTGATATTTTCTGTGCTGGTTAAAGCATGAAAAAAAGCAAAGCTGTACATTTTATTCTTAGTCTTAGAAAAATGTTTTATTGAGAAAAGATAAAGACTCCATTTTTCTGCATTTAATAGTATCCTTTGACCTGCAACGGTATCTACAAGTTATCCCTTATTTTGATTGGGTATGTGTCTCAATAGGATTGATACAGTGGCTACCTCTTTTACTATTTTTGAATAATGTTTCAATTTAAGAGAATTTATTTAGCCATGGCCTCTTCCTTTTCTTTTCAGGAGTGCAAAATTTGTGGATAGAATCTTTTTTGTGGTTCTCCAAGGTACCTTTTTGGAGTAGTTCTCCCCTCCGATTTGCAAGTTAAAAAATGATTGTTGTTGTTATTGTTAGTATAAACTATGATAGCAGCTTTGATTCACGTGCACTAAATTATTTTCCATCTCTTCAACAGGAGGAAGGGATTGAGGGAGGAAAAAGCTTTTTTCCCTTTAAATAGTAATAATAATACTTGCTCAGTTGAAAACATCAGTGTTTATCGGATGATTATTTTCAGGTGTAGCTTCCATTGTTTCCTGTATTTAACAATTGCTAATGGGAGAAGCGATTTAATTTATGTAAACTTTACATTTTTATGCAAATGAAGCTGATATTTATTGAAGCTAAAACAATTCTGCTGGCACTTAGTGAGTAACCTTGTGTGTGGGGGATGTTAGAGGACAGCAGTTGAGGTTTCAGTAATTGTCTGCAGTAAACAAATAGGAATTTCTGACCCCTCTTTAAAATTTAAAGACAAAAGAAAAGAGCTGGAGGAGCTTTGCTAGAGATTGCTTATTAGGGTTGATAACCTGAAATAACTCCTGATTGGCAGGCAAGTCTTAGCCTTACAATCCTTCCTGAAAGAAAGATAGCCTTTCTTGATAGAATGCAATAAACAACGTGATAAAAAATGAAATGCTAATTGCATTTTAAAGAGGCCTTTTTTTTCCAGAAATTTTAATAGGTGGTTGTATTGTTACTGAGAGAACAGTTATGCTAATGACTCACTACTTAGATGATTTTGCATTAATATAATAACCATTACCTGCCTTAATGCTTTGTACAGTATTGTGGCAAAATAGCTAACTCTAAGAGAGTTATACAAAAAGCAGAATTCCATAATGAAACAGAATTATACTTCCCACATGAATAGTAGGCTTTTTAATTTTTTTAAGACTGAAATATTATGTCAGGAATGTATTTTCTTTTCTCTATGATACAGCTGCCTAGCATGGTATCTTCCTGTGTGTGTGCATGCATGTGTTCTTTCTAGATATGATGGAGACAGATAGAAGCTTCCTAACTTTTCCATTTGCTAATATATTAGCTTTATCCATTGGCTTATTAATTGTGAAAACTGGTGTCTCTCTCGGGGCAGCAGTGGTGTTTCTTCTACACAGGCTATTCTATATGGCTATGTAAAATTTGGCATAGTTCATTTTTTTGTGGAGTCATTTTCTTTGGTTTGTTTTGATGTTCTGGAACCTTCTGATTTAGAACTTATTTTGTTCTTGTTATTTGATGAACCAGGTATCACTGCCTAACCTGGTCAGTTATCATCCAAATACAACCCAAACTCTATATGGGACAGGAGTTTTCTGGGACATACATGTAGTGAAAGACCAGAGATTAAAAATAGTTTCTAAAGTATTAATCCAGATTAATTGAAATAAAACAGTGTTTAAAATATTTTGTCTTCTCATTTTTATTATCTGTACACATAGCAGTTATGAGAAGAAGCTGATGTACAAAATTTATATGTGTTTATACTGGGCAGTATTTATAGATCATATGAGTGTAAACTGAAGAGAAAGCAAAAAAAGATAACATGTTATTTTCCTTATTTGTATTGTGTCTTCTCCCCTCTCACTCAATTCCTCCAATTAAAAATTGGAGGAATTCCTGCATTCCTACATGAAATTCCTACATTAAAAATACATATTGTTTCTATGGGTGTTTTTATTTGTTAGCTTTTTAGATTTTTTTCCTCTTCCATCATCTACCATGCCTGTTGGGAATAAAAGAAAACAATAATGCATATTATTTTAATTATCTTCTATCATTCAGATGATATGAAGTCATTTTGTAGTAAAAGAAAACTGTATCAGGCAAAATTTACGTGGCAGTGTAAAGGCTTTTTACAGCACTTGTTAGTACTAACGACATTTTGCCAGTTACTGATATTAAGCTGGCAACAAGCCCATAGTAGCAGCATCCGAAACTCAGCTGTATTTCTGCCATTCCAGCAGATTTAGGCACACCTGGGGTCAGCCACACCCAGTTGCTATCAGTCAGCGGTGTCGCGCACGCGCAGGTGTGTATGTTTTAAATCAAAATTTCCTCTTGAAACTCAACTGAAGAGTGTTAACTGTGTGTGTTTTTTAAATTCAGTTTTGTATGCTAGCATTCTTTAAATGTCTGCCAGAACTTTAATTTGAATTTCTGATCCCTGAAGGCAGCTAGGCAGAATCATTCTAGTTCTTCATAAATTGCCTTTTATGATTCATTGTTAACTCATAAAACATATGCATTTCTATATACCCAGACAGTTAAGGTACTTACAGTATTGGCAATATAATTTTTTGCATTATATTTAAATTTTCATTTGAGAAAGAAAACAAGAAATAAGTTGAACTACCAGTTAAGGCACGAGCCCTGTAGCACAAAATATCAGAAATTAATGTTATTTTTCTTTTCTCAAGGAGGATAAAGGAGATGGCATAGAATTGGGGGAAAAAAGTTTTAGTTTTGACTGAATACTCTCAAAGAGGGCCCCATAAATATTAGAGCACTGTAGTGAAAAACTCACATGACTGTTTTAAATACTATTGATTTAAACCACGGGCTAGATTTTATGAATCAAAGTGTAATTTCTAAGCTCTGACCATATTTCTCAATGCTAAAGCACTCTCTCTTGTGTGCCTTTAGCTGCTTTCCAGACATTCAGCGCAGGATTAAATGATAGTAGTTGCAGTGATCAATAGGTTAAGACCAGTACAATCACTCTTGCTGCTAATGACCTCAGTAGTAATGGGCAATAAAGTGTGGGTTCTAATAGCCTCTCGCTGGTACTGCATGCCCTTTGATTCCTGGTATTAGTAGGGACTGGCTATGTGAAAACTGGAACGTTGGGAGTTTAGGGAGGGGTATGTAGGCTATAATTCTTAGCTGTTTAAAGCCTTAAAATGTGTTCACCACCCCCCCTCCACCTTTCTATCCCACAATGGTTTCTGTCTATTTAGGTATGTTTGCTAAAGTTTTCCATAACCTATTTTCATGACATGGAGCATAAACTTTGGGGAAGGAAATCTCAGTTTTATCACATTTATAAATTAATCTCCAGTCCACTTTGGAGGCTCAGAGCTAACTGGTATGAAAATGTGGTTTGAGATAGTAAAAGCAAAGGTAAGGCCATAGGGGTATAATACCCACTTCTGATTATTCAGAGACCGATCCCCAAGCTGGAGGATTACTCAGGCTTCTTGCCTCTTTCTTCCCTTTGGCTGTGCCTGCTGCTTTATGCATTTTAAAATTCATCAGCACCTCCATCTTAATGTCCAAAGGGAAAAAGAAGGAGGGACCCAAGTTCACTTTTCTGTTTTGTAACATGCCAAAAAAATTTGAATAACTATGGGAAGAGGAAATTTATACTGTTGGCTGTATGTATGTAAAGATTTAAAAATTATATGTCCTTTTAACTTTTTAAAATGGATTTTATTGAAGTATAATTTGCATATTATAAAATGCACTCATTTTATGTACATTTGGGAAAATTTTGATAATTCTGTGCATCTGTGTGACTGCCATCCCAATCAAGATAGAGGGCATTTCCATCAGCCCCCTACAAAATTTTCTTGTACCCCTTTCTAGCATAGGCTTTCCACAGTTCTTTTAAAAATTATGATCAAGTGTGGTTTCTGTGATGACTTCTGCTATAACACTGTTAATTTTGTGTTCATCGCCAGTTTAGATCTTACACCACACTATTCCTGTCTATTTTCCTGTTCATCGCCATCAGAAATTTGGCTCAAGAGTATTTGTATTGTACATCATCCAAGGAACGCAGAGGAAAAAAGAACCTTAAACATGGTTCTTTTGTTTACTTAATCAAGCCTCCCAGTATGATGATGCAACTCTCAAGGAAAAGTAAACTTCTGTTGTGATATCTTGGCTTTAGCAGCTCAGAAGATAGTGATTGGCACCCAAATACATATTGAAAAATTCAAGCTGTTTCTTCTGTATGAAGACAAAGTAGAGTAATTGGAATTAGTTTATAGATGGTTAGGTGTTTTTCGATAATGTCTTCTTGGTGTTTGCCTTGGATTGAATTCCATTGTAAACCGTTGGTGATATTTTGTGTTTGGAAGTAGTGTCTTTTTCTAAAGGATAATTTATCCATTCATATACATCTGTCCCTTTTTGCATGTAAAAATATTCAGACATTCCCATCTGTTTTAAATTACAATGTATCTACATCCACATTTGAAAGGCCGCTGCAATAGAAAGAATTTGTTGATGACCTTCCAGAGTTGGGTTAATGAAATTTTTCAAATGTTCTGGTTAGTGTTTTCCAAACAATGAGAAACTTGTATATAAACATCCTCACACAAACATACCCGTGACAACAGTGCAGGGTGTTCACCGTACATGAATCTGACCTTCAGGAACCATTTTTAGTTCATCAAAATTAGTGATGCTGAGAAATCGGGACATCAGTGCATAATGACTGTGAAATTAGGAATGAGAGCTTGCTATGCAAATGACAGGACAAATCATGTGAAAAAGTCAAGATAAACTGCTTATTAAGGCATTATGTTACATAAAATTAATACTGCATTTCTCGATTTTTGCTTACTGTTCCCCTGAAAGATTTTTAAATTCTTTTATCTTTTGATCAGCTATTGTCTGACGGATTTTTTTTTAAAGTGGCACACAGGCAAAGTGCAAAACATGTTATTACCTTTTATTGTAATACATGAAATGACAGCAGATCCTTTTTAACAAAAGTATATCCTTTACTGCTTCTTGCTGTCACATGTTTGATTAGAAACCAAAGAAAAGTAAGACGCTTAAATATTACTGTTAGAAGACATACAGTTTTGTCTTTTCTTTCATTTTTTCTTTCATTTTTTTTTTTAATTTGGTGGGGTGATTTTTCATGAAATAGTCTTCTTGTATTACGGGGACTGACAAAATGGTTCTCAATGTAGTCTGCAAATTAAACACAAGTGCAGTGATTATTTTGAATAGCTAAATTACATTCTAGAAAGCTTGCAGAATTCATAGCATTGTCATTAGGTATCCGCTTGAATACAATTTGTGTAACCTTGGCCAAGACAGCCTGTCATTTTAATGTCAGTGTATTATCTGAACAAGACATCATCCTTTCAAGATACTGTATGCAGGTTCCTTGCAGAGATGCCCGTGCAGAAACGTGTTAACAGTTGCAAATATGAAATGCTATCAAGTTCATCACTGGAGCTGTTTGTCACTGAAATGTCATGGAAAGCAGCTTTAATGGTATCACACATAATATGAAAGAACAGAGACATCTGTATGCTGGGTGAATAAGGAAGGGCAAAAGGCTTTGTAGGAAGGGTCTGTGTTTCAGTTCAGAAGGTGTGTCCAAGGTTCAGTTATCCAAAAGACTAAGCATCCCTTGATTGTCCTTAAAGTCACGATCCACAGAGGAAATGAATCATGTGAGCTCCAGCTGCAGAGGTACTGGTTCCCATTTGCCTTCTTCACTAAAACAAAATTCAAGTTTGTGTTGACTTCCGACAGCTCACTCTGACGGAAAACTTAATAAGAAATTGAAATTGGTCTAACCGAGCTGCAGACAACATTAACTAAGCTTTCTGTCCTTGTCTGCTTGCAAAAATGCCTGGAGCACCTATCAGGGCTGCAGGGTTTTCCTTCATTATTTGCTTAAAGTAAACTTCATAATAGATTCAGTAGGATCTGTTGCTAACTTCTCTCTGGATAAGTAAATTGTGTATGTGACACTGGTCAGTTCTTGAAGCAGTCTGGTGACCAGCAGCCCCTGGACCCAGAAAGGCTGAGTGCTGTGTGCGTGTGGTTTCCTGGCTCCTGCTTATCCTGTATTAATGTTCTAGGTGCCCGTGTCAGTGGCTATGATGACACCTCAAGTCATCACTCCCCAGCAAATGCAGCAGATCCTCCAGCAACAAGTGCTGAGCCCTCAGCAGCTCCAGGTTCTCCTGCAGCAGCAGCAGGCCCTCATGCTTCAACAGGTAACTGTCCTTCCTCCTGCTCCGTGTCCTACACACCTGCCCATTACTCCAGTCAGGTTGCCCCCACCTGAGCAGCAGCTTTCCTCCTGACAGAATAAGCACAGCAGGGAGTGTGGGGCAGGACAGACTTCATCTATGTCCCTGAAAGAGAGAAACTCTGCCAGAGTACTGGGTGTGGACCTGGAGAGCATCCGATGGACTGAGAATAGGGCTGTAATTGGACTTGGTGGAAATAAGATCTTTTAGGCTTATGTGGCTTTACATTCTTTTATTTGGTAAGCCCAGAGGCCTCTAAATGATGTGAATCAAAGCAGAGTGGGAGAACATTGGGAACGAGTTTAATGGAACAGCTCTTGAAGTCCTGACTTCAACTTAGAAACTTACCGAGTTTTGTGTGTGTTGTGGGGGGGGGGGTGTTTTTGTTTTGTTTTGTTCTTTAAAGAACCATTTTGGGGTTGGCTAATCATAAGGTATATAGGTGCCTTTATTTTTTTCACCTGTGCTAATGCTGAAATGAATTTCTGGCTGCGATTGTTCCATGGAGACCTAATCTTCAGACTTCATGAACAGCTGAATGGAAAAGATGAGATTCAGTACTATAGTGACCAGCATTAAGGGGTGAGGTGTGGGGACAGGGTGCAGAGGAGGCCAGCTTACCCACCATGATGATGCACATTCTAAACAGTCTCAGCTTTTTTCAACCTATTACTTAGAACGTGTGTGCCTGGTGGAGATTCACCAGACTCCCTCAGCAAGGGCATATTGGCTTTGTTGTACAATCAAAGGTCATCCCTTGCCTTATTTTAATTAATTTGTGTAGAAAATGGTATGTTTTTCATCAATTCATTTGGGATATTACTTTTTCAAACAATAATGCCTAGACTAGGCAGTGTGTGCTGAAATTTATTATCAAGTTTCAAACTAAAGGTCAGGCCATTACAGATAAAAGGATGCTATTTTTCAAATCACCGTTTGTATATGGAACCAAGAGGGACAGTGGACTGGTGCAATCCTCTGTGACTTACCATCTTCTCCTTTCTTTGTAGCAGCAGCTTCAAGAGTTTTATAAAAAACAACAGGAGCAGTTGCAGCTTCAACTTTTACAACAACAACATGCTGGAAAACAGCCTAAAGAGGTACCGACAATATATATTTTACTTTCAAACCACAGGTCCCAGAGGACTATCTAGTGGCTATTAAACTGTCATTCATCTTTTAAATAATTGCACAACTGAGCTGACTCTATCGGTTCTCAGCTTTCAGACCAAGAATTATTGTCCTGTTTTCACTCAGATTTTTCTGGGTTCTATTTGTTTGCTACGTGTATTTTATAACACTACTGCAGGTATATTTTGTGTGAGCACTGGGAAGTGGGATTGTGGGCAGAACTTTCCAGTCTCCTTTTGCAAGAGGTACCTGGGGAAAGTGAAGCGCTTTTCAGTAAAATTTGATTTGGACACACACTTGATTGTTTTTTCCAGCTCGGAGAGCTTGGGTGTGTGGTGATGGCCTTTTTCGTAACCTCTTATGAGGCTGGATGAACAAAAAGTTAGAGCAACATTAAACACCTACAATCTTAGTTTAACTTCTTCCTGCAACTTGTCCGTATAGTAAGTGCTAAAGACAAGTCTGCAGTAACACAAAGTAACATTACAGAATTCTCCAGCTTGGAGTGTGTGTGTTTCTCTAACAAAATATAGTGCATTATAGTTACTTCCATGTGCACAGTACTTTGGAAGTAACACAGTTATTGCACAGTGTCCCACCCAGTTAAGGGACAATATTACTTCCATGAATGGTAAGGCCTTCAGTGGGGAGAGGGGTTCCCCTCACCTTCTGTACTGTTCTGTGTGTGTGAGTCTGAGTCATTTTGAGGGAGTATTTTTATGTACGCATGCATTATCGTGACATCTTTCTACCCATTCCAAAGTTATCCTATGTAACTTAACTTCCTCATATTTTTACAGTGACTGATATGCTTTTCATTTAAGTGTGCCCCTTGGAATGGCAGAATTTATAGCTCGATAAACAGCTCAATAGTCCAATTTAATGGCTTCTTCACTGGCCCTAGGCAGGAGGCCACTTTCCTTGGTTGGGAAGGAGTCTTCCCAGGTGACTTGCCACACAAGTGTGGAGGCCAGGAAGCACTGATTTTACACACTGGTAATACCCCAGACCTTCTCTCTTTGTTGGTCCCTCCCTCAACACAAATTGGGTACATTTTCCATACCCTTCCAAGTTTTCACCCAGGGGTCCTCTTTAGCAGCCTAACATAACCCCCTGTCGAGTAGGGGCAGTTTCGGGGTGAAAGGGAGGAGGTGCTTTAATGAAAATGCTGACACAACCTATGTACAGTGGCGTGCTACTGGGTGCTGCTATAATAGAAAAGGAAACAGATTAAAAAGTGTCTAAAATGTAAATCTAAAGGACTAACAGTAATTAAAATGGAAATGGCACAGGGAGGGAAGGCATGTAATTGTGAGATATCACTGTGCAGAAGGCTCTCAGCTTTGTTTTGCTGGCTGTTTTTCTAATTCAGTAGGGCTTACTCATCAGTGGCAGTTCAATGCGCGTTAATGACTCTGGGATTGCAGGCATCACTCTGGACAAAGAAATGATTATTGTGCGGTCAAAAGAAGTTCAAAGACAAGAAGGGAATTTCAGTTTTTTCCTTAGAGATCCACATTCAAGAGCATATAAATTAAGCCAAATGTTAAAAACCACAGTCTGAAAGCTGACTTCAAAGTCACAACTCTCTAATTAATGAACTGCGAGCTTCAGTTTGGACAAGTTGTGGTTTGATGCGCCCATAAATCAACATGACAGGCCTGTTTCTCAGTCTCAGACAGTGCTTGTCATTGAGTCACATCAGATGTAAACACAGCAGAAAAAAGAAGGGATATGAAGGAGGTGCAATTGATCAACAGAATCGGTAAAAACCCACTTTTGAAGCACATTATGCATGATCACAGGAAATGGTTACAGCCTCAAGAGGTTTCCCCTTCTGCCGTTGCTTTTTTGAATCAGATTTCTAACAGCCTTCAAAAGGGAGAATAAGAATTATGGAGTTTCTCCCCTGTGGCTCACAGGCAATAACCCCCTGTTGTTATTTTGTGCTTCTTTCTTTTCAAAGGCATCAAAATTTAGTTTTTTAAAGATCTTTAACTCTATACTTGAAGACAAACAAAAAAGGGCTGCCACTGTCATTCTTATCAGTTACCAGGGATTGTGTTTTTCCTTTCTGTTGCCACTTCTTATTAACCTCTTATTTGGTCTGTTAGACATAGTTTGGAATGCACATCTGCATGCTGGGAGAACATGAAAGTTCAGATGTGCTCAGAGGGCAGATAAAGAAATGTGAAGGGGAAAGTTACGCAGCAGAAGGAAGGATAAAAGTTAACTCTCCCAAATTGCTGCTGTCAGAAAGGGGGCATCTCGGCATGCAGAAATGCTGCTGGTGTCTGAGTTTGGGAAGGGGGGGGGAAGGAAAGGGAATACTCTGCATCTGAACAAGGAGGTGAGACATTACAGTAGTGTTTTAGCATCTCCAGGACATTAGGTTTGCTGTGGTCACACTTTGTCATCCATTTTGAAGGCAAAGGTGATAACAAAATATGTGTTGCTTTAACATCCTGAGGGTAGACAGACACACAGGCAGGTCTTCTTGGATTCCAAGATATGATCATAGTGCCGGTGGATTTGGTCAAGACCCATTGTAACACTGATTAAGAGACTCTTAATTTCCTGAGGTAGTCTCCTGAAATTATGCAGGTGGTGGTCCTTTTGTGCTACAATGAAATAGAGTCACATGGTAGCAATTTCATAATGTGGAGTGGTGGTATTGACTTTAAACAAGGTTTGAACTTGAATGTTGACAGATGGAACAAGTATATTAATTTACTGAATTCCCAGTCATTAGTGGCTCATAATTTTGAATTGTCAGGTTTTCCTCCACCATCCCCCCCTTCCCTAGTTTGATTACCTTTGCTGTAAGTCTCTTGAACTTTGGCCAAAACAGTGAACCTTCACTTGCTTTTTTCCTAAAGTTGCCTCAAAGATGTTTCCTTGGGAAAGTTGGGTTCCACACTGAGTTAGACCTGAAACCTTCCTTGGGAGATAGACAGATACTCTGTGGCCCCCATACAGCTGGCGATTCAAGCAACTGCTTACAGAACGGGTGTGGAAAATAGAAGGCAGGATTAATAGTAAGTCAAGCCACAAACAAAGTTCCCATCCTGTGTGGGTGAGGTAGTCTAAGTTGATTGTTTTAAAAGGGCCGTTTGTCCCAGGCAGTTATGACAGTTTATGTTAGGCAGTAGGGAGGAGCCAAAGAAAGGAAAACAGACCTTTGACTGCAGCTCCAGGGAGGGTATCCGAAATGCAAGGTTTATCAGGGCATTTGAGCATTTTAACACTGACTACTGACCTGTTGAGGGGACTGCACGGAGACCTTTTTTGTGTGCATTCAATTGTGAGAAGTAAACAAATGGGCTCGTATCCTGTGTTTGGTAACTGGGTGGGGAGCAGTTTGGCAACCACTGTTGCTTTTAAATTCTTTCTTTGGACAATGGGCCTTGTATACTTTTATATCCTGGCTTTTCAAACGTGGACAGCTTTCATGAGCTTTCCTAGGGATGGCCACAGTGACAACAGAAAAGCCATCAGTCATTTTATATAAATACAAAATTTTTAAACATTTCATTTACAGTAAGACAGGAAACACCCTCCCTAAACTCAAACACACTCCCATTATTTTCTTCTTCAAGAAGAGTTAGAGACCTGATCTTTTATTCTATCGGTGTTGGTATTTTTCTTTTCCTCCCCCCTTATTTTAAAATGCCATGAATTAATATCTATTGAAACAGTGAAAAGTCATTTTGACATGAATATAACTATCATTGGGTTTCACATTAATGTGATAACTTGGGAAAGGGTGAAAACAAGTGGATCATTTTATGCATGCTGTTTTTAAAATGAAAACACTGGCTTTTCATTTAAATTTATTTAAATTTTTGTTGTTTGTGGTATGGAATTTGTTTTTTGGAGTGAAACTCAATTAACTTTCTCAGTGGCATGGTAGTAAGTCTGAAATTGGTTACTAATATGAGAACGATGGTTTTTTACTGTAAAATAAACTACATGGAGACTGAAAGGAAACCAGCATTTTTCTCTTCCTTTGACCTTGGCATCAGAAGGTCTTGCTCCATACACCCTTTTATAGAGGTATCAGATGGAGGTCATGCGTTAGGTTAAGTGAATGCGGTTGTTAGTAAAGTGTGATTATAAAAAGCTCTGACAGGGTTGTATAGTCCTGTTAGTTGCAGAGTCTCCCTGATGTTTTGATTAATACTTAGAATTAGGAAAATGGATCTTGTTGTTTTCCTAAAGAATTTTGTGTGTGTGTGGGGGGGGCGCTATAGATGGGGAAGGGTTAATTTTCCCTTTAGAATTGTTAGCAGTGATGTGGCTGAGACCTCCACCTTGATCTGATTCCTCACAGATTAAGGATATGAGATAATTTCCCTCTATTTTTGTTCTGCTGCACTGGATTATCTTTCTATCACTCAGATAATTACTGAGGAAATCTACATTAATTTTTTTTGGCTGGAGTAAGGCCTGCTAAACACAGGAATGATGTATTGATGTTTTACACAACACAAGTTTTCCTCCTGTCATTGTCCCATCAACAAAAAGATATTTATCAAACCGTAAAGCCCCTTCTTTTCAAGAACAAAGCCCCTGGAAGCTGGACGCCAGCCCTGAGGGTTCTGAAACTCCAGCCCAGTGAAAGCATCTGAAGCTTACAGTGTCCTTCATATGAGACACAGTTGAGTATGGTGTTGTTTGCTGAATTATGAATGTGTGTAATTAAAATCTAGTGGCTGTTTTCTGTGAAAGATTTACAATGTTATTTCATCATTTGCCATGGCTAATTAACAATATTAGATGAAGTTTTTCTTCTTCAAATGTCTGATTTTTTTCTCATTTATTTATGTCAGAAGTGATAAACAGAGTAGTTAAAAGCTTCTCCCAGCATGGGAAGAAGGCAGCTTATTCTTACACACCTCAGAGGTCCAGAGTTCAAATCTCTGTACACTGTGGTGTTGCAGTTTTCTTTCTAGTATGTCTAATTAAAGATATCAAAGCTGAGTATTGCACATGTTGACTACCAAAATCATGCCTTTCCAACTGTAGGAGGAGCTAACATGATTGATGAGTTCTTTTCCTGTATGAGCACAGCAGGCAGGCTTGCTTCCACTCATCACCTGGCTTCAGAGCCGAGGTGTTCAGTCCTTTTCATATGAGTCTTGACACTGAGCCTCCACTCAACCCTAGTGACCACTGTAAGTGTTGGACAACAACCGTGGTTTCGGACACCCCACTGTCAGTGTTGGATGATAATGGTGGTTTTGGACTTCCTGCTATCAATGTTGGATGATGCAGTGGTTTCAGACATCCACATCTCACATTCCTGGGGCACGGGTCTCACTCTCTCTTCCCTTTTCTCTTTTGTAGCAGCAAGTATCTACCGTCTCATGTTCTTCTCCCTGGTCTCTCTCTCTTGCAGCAGCAGGTGGCTCCCCAGCAGCTGGCTTTCCAGCAACAGCTCTTGCAGATGCAGCAGCTCCAGCAGCAGCACCTCCTGTCCCTGCAGCGCCAAGGCCTCCTCACGCTGCAGCCAGGCCAGCCCTCACTGCCCCTCCAGCCCCTTGCTCAAGGTGGGTGAACTGGGCACAGGTGCCAGGGTATGTCATGGTAAGGTCTAGCTCTTCATTGAGGAATGTCTATCTGAAACATGCACACACAAACTTAGAAGAAAAGCTGGATGAAATAGTAATGATGAACCTTTGGAGAAGTCACAGTTCTTGTTGACGCCATAGTTCAGAGGGAGGATGGTCTGATGGCTTAACCCAGTGAGCCCACTGATGCACATTCTTACAATGGGAGAAAGCTGTGCCGCTCAACTTACTAGCATTCTAATCAGATCTAGTATTTTCAGTTTGGAATCACAAATGAATTTTCTTGAAGGTTTTGTTTTTTCTTTAGGCATTTTAAGCTGTTTTCGATGTCATGTAACTTGTTTGAAATCTTAGTAGTGCTTTATAAATGCCACTTTTTAATATCTAGGCATAGATTTAGGTTTATTTTTGTGTAAGCAGTTAAGATTAAACTCTTTAACCCTGGCTAGTGTGGCTCAGTTGTTGGGCGTTGTTCCACAAACCAAAAAGTCTTGAGTTCGATTCCTGGTCAGGACACATGATCAGGTTGTGGGTTCAGGCCTCGTTGGAGCGTGTACAAAAGGCAGCTGATTGTTGTTTCTCTCCCTCTCATTCTCCTCCCCTTCACCTCTCTCTGAGATCAATAAATGTGTCTTGGGTGAGGATTTAAAAAAAAGATCAAGCTCTATCAGATACAAAAGTGAGAGGTTTTTTGTTGACTTTTCTCTCATTTTTCCTTTCTTTTTTATCTTCATCTGACTGTTGATTTTTGGGCAGGTTAGTCATCTCTAGGTCTTCCTCAGAAACTGAGGTTCTTTGAAAAATAACAATATTTCATACAATTAAAATTTTCTTTTTGAAATTCCAGTGGATGTTGGGCATGAAAAACAAATAAGTTTTTCTAGCTGTTTTTAGTACAGCCTCTTGGTTTAAGCAACTCAACTTCCACATGTCTAATGTGAAAGCAAACCAGTTGTTCGGAACCGGGAAGAAGGAGAGAAGATGGTGTTAATTCTGTTTTGTAAAAGCACAAAACAGAATTAACACCATCTTCTCTCCTTCTTCCCGTTTGCATCTCCCTGTCCCCTACATGCTGTACCAGGTTTCACTGTCTTTAGGCCCCTAGTCCTTTCAGTTCTAATATATTTGAAGGTATGTATACCTGTTCCTTAAAGGGTGGCTGGCTGGCAGCTAAAGTCTTTTGTGTCTTAGATTCAGTGGCCTCCTGAAGAGGGTTGAAAATGGGGAACCTCCTTCACTCTACATGGTAGATAAGGCAGGGACCTTAGTCACAAGCTCTTGATGTCAGGTGGGCCAGAGAAACATATCTGCATTTGTATCATCTCTCTTGAATCAACCACAACCAATTTCTGTCCCATCTGGGAATTGGTTTATGTTTTTACTGTTAAGACAAGGGCTTTTTCCTCTAACTGCTCTTATCCCTCTTCCCCTTTCTGCCATTACTGCTCAATTGCTTGATAGATAATCAGCATCTCCATTGCTGTCAAAGTAGAAGATTTGGTAACTGAGCAAATACCATAGGAAAAGAAAGGACGCATTGGCTAATACATTGTTGTGCTTGCAAATGTTACTACGTCCATTAATTTACACCTTTGGGCTTATTGTAGCTTTGGAAACATTGCAGGCTGTTCTGACACACCCACTGGACTCAGGTGTCAACCTCTCTCATCTTTTCCCTCTGCTCCTATAATATTAAGTTTGCCCACTAAAGTTCATTGTTGTAGTACATCAGTTAAGCTGTCCAAAAGAGGGCAATTGGCCAGTGACAAGACAAGCTCATGTGTAATGTGAAAAAAATGAATGTGGTGATGCATGAAGTGTAATCTCTGCAGTAGCATATCAGAGACACTGGTAGGTAATTCACTGGCCACAGCATTGATTGATATGCTTAGCAGTGTGCTATAACTATTAGTCCCTGCAACATTAGGAAGATGCATATTTAAAATCTAAAGGATGCCTTTATGTATGCCTAAGATGCATAAACATTAAATATTTCTGGAGTCAGGTGCTTGCACTAAAGTGAACTCCCAGTGTCATGAGCATCTTTTGGGGAAGGAGGAGGTTGGTTTTGTTTCCTCTACCCCTTCATCCAAAGTGGCTTGAGAACTCAGTTATGCTGGACTACAACACAATTTTTTTTCTGATGTCATTATGAGGTTTAAATCAACTTTCTGCTTGCTTGAACATGGTCACCTGGGTATGAGTGTACAAGGACAAAAAAAGGTTGATCAACTCTTTCTTTGAGCCAGTGATACCTGGGGTTATAAAATTGAGTTCCATGAACAGTAATTTGTCAACTGTCCCCACAACATACATTTTTTAAACCTGTGTCTGCATTTTCTTTTATAATGAAGGGGCCAGTTATCCTGGAAAAAGAAAGGTAGCAACGATTATGTGCTAAAAAAGCAAAAAATGCCCACGTCATTATATAACCCTGAAAATTCTTTTACATACTGCTCATGACCTTGGCTAAGTTACCTTAAACATGTATGTAAATATCAAAGTATAGGAATGGAGAGAGAGGGAGAAATATTTTGAATGTCTTTTTTTTCCCCTGAAGGTTTTGAAATGGAGGCATATTTTTGTTGTTTTTAAGGTTATTTTAGGGCCTTTTCTCTATCTTACATAATTGGCATACCTGTTTTTCTGCTTGGTCTCTTTAATCATATGATCCTTCCCAGCAGCAGTACTTCCATATAGAAATATACTTTCAATGTCATTCTGATCATTTAATTTGTAAGTGTAAACTATAGATAGGAGAAAATTCATTGCTTGATTATGTGCTTGTTAATGGATTTAATTCAGTAGGATTATTCATAGCTACCATTTGGGGAGAAATGCTTGGTTTCTGGAAATTTGATATCCATTTAATCTGATGAGTGACTAGTTCACCTTTTATCTGTCTTAATTCTGTCATGCGGTCTTGGCTGTCAAATAACAACGTCCTTTAACAGCACTAACAAGGTGTAGCACTGATGGAGGAAACTGATTTGACTGCTTTCTTCTAAATCTAATGAGAATATACTGGAATGTAATTATTATATTGAAATTTGACCTAGAAGTCCATATATTGTCAGTCAGTGAGTTACTGTTTTATTTACCATTTCTCCCTATGGATGATGAAACCAATTGACCAGCTTGTTGGAATAAAAGGAGAGTAGAGTAGCTGAGAATTTTCTCTGTAAGTGTAACAAGACGTTTGTCTCCGTCTTTATTTGCTAGATACACAGATTACTTTTAGTTTGTGTTTATCTTTTTAATAGGCTTAATTCACTGAATTTTTAAAATTACTTCAAAGTTCTGCTCTCTTTTCCAGAGTGAAAATGCTAACACATTTGTTAGACCGGTGTTCCTCCAGTCTTCTGCCCACCTCCCTTGAAGCTGACCCAGAAATCAGTTAGTTTGAATGGAAAAATAGGCGGCTTTTTCTTTTTTCACGTATATTTACTCCCTGGAAAATGAAAATAGGTGTTGACTTGATATAGCTTTATATCAGTATGCTATCACCGACAGACAAGCCTATTCACTATTGTTTCAATTGAGTAACCAGTGGTCCGAGGGCCAGCCACATTCACAGGTAATTGTCGCTGTGCAGACATAAGTGGCAGGCCTGTCAGCGACAGACACATCCCACATGTCACTTTGGAAGATGTTTGAAAGTAGTAGCCCAGATGAAGCAAAACTGGACACAGGATTCTATAGTGACCTTTCCCTTTGTTTAATTTGCCTCCAAGGTTTAATTTCAAGGGACAAGTAATAATTGAATATGCCTACTAACTAAATGCCCATTTGGGACAAAATCCATCAAAATATAATTGGCATTTGATTTTTGTGAAGGAAGAAGAAAACTGACTTGGCTGTTGAGGATGCATTCTAAGAATATTTGACCACTTAATGTATCATTTGAAGCCAGCTTTATAATATATAGTAATTGCAAATCCTTCAGCATTTGAACATTTTTGTGGAGAACCATTAGGAGAGTCTAACTGTTTTTGTTACTGCTCCTCTCAGAAAGGCGGAGAAGGTTATTGGTCTGCTGTGCAATAATTTACTCCTCTTTGATATGCAAACGATCCACGGTGAATATAAAAAAATCCTATCAGACTCATTTCACAGTTCTTAACCACTCGGATTCTCTGGAGTCCATCGCCTCATTAGACCAGTGCTCTCCAATGCTAGCATAATTAAAATCTTTAACAGTTTAGCAAAGTAAAGATGTTTGGCTGATCACATTGAGATGATTATCTATCCATTGTATTCTAAATGACAAAAATAAATTAAATTTAGACCTTGGCATTTTTTATTATGTGTTTCAAATGAATATAATGCACACAGCCTTCTTTTTTAATTCAGTACCTTAGATTTGGTAAGAAACATTTCTGTTTCAGTTGCCGCTGTATAGTCAGAAAATGACCAGCTTTCTACATGGTTGTGTTAGTTGACTGAAACCAGGAACTGCAGCCCAGAGGTCCGGTCCTATCATGAGATTGCCTTCTGATGGACAGGGCTCATGATCTCTCTTAGATGTCTTCTCGAAGGAAGTTGCACTTGCTGTTAGTTGCTACTTAGACTATTTTTCTCCTGTGCATGTGTGCACTAGAACATGCCTTGAGGTAGGAGTTGGAAATCCTGGGCTGTAGAGGTATGCCACCAGAATAAAGGCTATAAGGCCACAAGAGTGAGATGCACATACTAATTCTATCTCTTAGGGATTTAAAATATAGGTTGACCATTACTCCTTAAGACCCATGTCCATTTTGATCCCCTTAAATGAGAACTTTATTACTCCAACTTTACATTTTCATTTTATTCTGCAATGGTTCATTAGCATTGATCTAAGAAATGACAGTGATAATAGTGTTACTTGTATAAAAAGTTACACAGTTTTTCATAGACACATCCATCAATTAAGCATGTGGTACTAGAAACCAAAATTAATGAGGAAGATAGGTGTGTTAATGAAATAATCATAGTATAATCAATTTGACTGTTAAAAGTTGAAAAGCATTTCAGGAGGATGATATGAATTCATAATTTATGTCTAAAAGTGATTAATAAAAACTATATTTAATAACAAAGCTATTTGTCATCATTTAAGACTTAAGCACAAAAATTACTCACTTTGTGGTTCGTGTTGTCATAATAGTATTGCCGAAGAAATTTATTTTGAGCCCTTCTTTGTGTCTAAAAATACATAACATCTATCTACTTTTTTTTCTTCCCCTCAAATCTAGAAACCACAGTGTGGATGGAGGCGTACTGTCTTGGCAGAGTAGCTGTGTTTTGATGAGGACACTTCACCTGTGCTCAGGGGAGGACAGGGTTGTTACTACCATTATTTGCCTTAGTCGGGAGGGAAAGAAAACTGCATATACCAAAAAGAAAAAAAAACCAAAAACCTAACACTAGGCTTTGTTTACTGACTCTTTGATTTAATTACTGTTTGAAGAGGACAGAATTGGCTGTTAATTGATTTAATTATCCAATTTGTTTGTTTCAGGCATGATTCCAACTGAACTGCAGCAGCTCTGGAAAGAAGTGACGAGTGCTCATACTGCAGAAGAAACCACAGGCAACAATCACAGCAGTTTGGATCTGACCACGACATGTGTCTCTTCCTCTGCCCCTTCCAAAACCTCCTTAATAATGAACCCACATGCCTCTACCAATGGACAGCTCTCAGTCCACACCCCCAAAAGGGAAAGGTAGGAACGGCCCCTGAGATGTTGTGTCCACAAAAGTCTTTAACGTGGGTTGGGGGTGATTGATTGTGCCTCATCATATCTCCACAATCCCTAATTGGCTCCATGTGATGTGAACGTGCATATAATTACTTACCAATGTATTCCGTATTGTTTGGGTGTGAAGCATCTAATTATTTTCACCTTTCAACATGAAATTAGCACTTGTGTAGATCTAACCTAAACTTAGGGACCTAGGCAGAGTCTTTTGGTTTTGAGGCTTCCTCTCTCTGCCCAGCACTCACTTGTACAAGCATTTCTTTGGCTCTAAATGCCTTCTAAGGGAATGGCAGTGTCTACTGTGGGTTCAAGACAAAATATAACTTATTCTCCACTGCCCTCCTTAAAGGCAGGGAGCCCATCTTTTTCATCATTGTGTCCCCAGAGCACATAGTCTTTTAAAAAGCAAACCTTTGGTTAAGGTTTGAAGGATGGAGAGATGGAAGAGGCCCATGTGCATATATATACCCAAACATAGGGAGCACCTGTTCTCTTGATCATGAGCTATATTGTAGCATTGTCTCGGTTGCTGTATTTCTGTTTGGAAGTTAAGATTTTATATTTTAAATAGCCCTGAGCTTTCATTTGGATGTTAAAGCTAAGGTTGTGGAGAGCCATCATGTGAGCATACAGTTCTGAGAAAATGGAGCTGTCGTTCTGTGATTGTATCTTAGCTCCCAGAAGCACTAATGCTGCTCTTAAATGCTTTTCAAAAGTAGAATATACAAATAATGCTCTTAAACTTAAAAAGTCTTTGAATTTACTGTTTATAAACCATTTCCTATTATTTCATGATGCAGAGCTTCTACAGATAAGAAGTCACTTTAGAAGTAATATATGATAGTCCAGTGCCATTTCCATGGGAAAATACAAATTTTATATTTTGTGTTTTAATAAAATTGACTCTGGGAAAGTTTTTAAATGATGCTTTTCATGTAAGCAATTATAAATATAATTTCATATGTTTTTTGAATGTCACATATCAGGAAGCCCACTGGTTTAATTAGGTTTGTATCTTTATGCCAGTAGCATTTTATCCATGTAGAGCTTAGTAATCACAGAAAGCATCATTTGAATATATGTATGTGTTTGAATCACATTCAAGTGCAAAAGCCACGAAAGGTTCCCAAAATGAGATTTATATATGTTTTAACCAAACTTGCAACTAACCTTTCAAGATCACTGTGGAGTTTCTGTGAAAGACAGAGAAGAACTAAAAGATATTTTAAACTTGCTGGTTTAGAAGAGTTTGAGGAATGGAATGGAGAACAATCAGAACCAGTTTGGAGCCACTGGACCAAATGTGGCTTCTGTTGGTTCATATTACGATAGATTGGTGTGTCTGGAAGCCAGTCTTACCTCTTGCTTTATAACCTTTTATAATGTTTTTGTTATTTAAAAATAATACTAACACTTCCACAGCTTTAAAGAGAAGGCTTGAGGGTGTTGTCCTTTGCTGCACTTGTTGTGTTGTCCTCAGGCTGATGCCTCCACTCACTGCAAAGTGCTGAGTTACTTTGTGACCCAAGGCAGAGCAAGAGGCCCAGACACTGCAGAGTGCTCAATGGTGCATTTCAGGGATTTGTTGCAATCTTGTCAGCTGCTGTGGAGCCTGCCCAGGTTTCCAGTGACACAAACTCTTCTTGTTTGGATGCAGTGTGCTCAGTTTCATTCTAAAAGGTTATGTATCTGCAGTGAGGTGATAGATTAGCAATGAGGCAAGTGGGAAAAGAATAGCCTGTTTCATGTCTTAAAGCACATTTGAAAGTGAATGGAGCTAATAGACTGTCTAATTCCAGGAGGATAGGTTTGTTTGACTTTTTTTAATGGTCCCTAGTTGTCTGCACAAAAGTTGAGCATAATCTTCAGTATACTACATGTCAGAATTAGAATACGGTTCAGAAAAGAATCCAGGTCTTACTGAGCCTTAATCTGGGTGTAAAAGCAGGCTGAATTTTCCAGCCGATCATGCAGAGAAGCAGCTATGTAAGTACTTGCCACTGTTTTGTGTCTTAGATCTCTCAGATTATATCATCTAGTAGATTCCTAGGTATGGCTGGATTGAAAGAAAAGTCTAGTTAACACATTTTAATTCATTGTAACAGATAAGACAAATGAGTGCCTTAGGTTGAAGATAATTCAAAAGTTATAAACTTACAGAATTGATCATTAAAAATGTAACTACCATGTATATATAGGTACTTACAATGAATGTTAAATTGTTTTACCTTGTGGTTAATTTAAAAATCATGTGTCCTGTTAAATAGTGGAAACTGGTCAGAACGCTTTCACTATAAAAACAGGTTCTCAGTCACATCCTGAGCTCTCATTTCTCAGGAGTCCTTTGGAAAAGGTTTGCCCCAGATTCTTGTATTTGTGAACATTGTCTTTCAAGGGTCTCCCCAGTGGGCCGGGTAATATTTGCGCCCACCCCCCCCCCCCATTTTCCTAAGCAGTATTGGAACAAACCAGAGATCCCTTGCCACCCTGAATAAAAATAATCTAGCCCCTCAAGCTCTTAATCTTATGTTAAGAATTCTTTTTGAAAGGATTTGGGAATGCTCTACGTGAAAGTTTTTTGGAAAAAGGCAGTATTGTGAGGGATTTTGTTTTGGGTGTAGTGAGATAGTCTCAGTCTCCCGGCTGGCTGCGTGTTTTTCCAGCCCTAGCCGTACATTTTGCGGGCTCCTGCTCACTGCCGCTGCACCAGCACCAGCAGCTCTGGGGGTTGGTGAGCTGCAATCTGTTATGGAGATAAATAACGCGCTTGGCATGACACTCCCACTCTCCTCTTTAATTTGTCTTACACAAGGAAAATTATAATTAAATCATTCAGGGTAAACCCTTGAGTGTAGAGAAGGGAAAAAACACACTTTGGTAAAGAACCAATAGAAAGAAACCTGCTTCCCTGTTGCGCAGGGTCCACACATCTCTCTCAGTATTCAGCACTGTGACAGCAGGAGTGGCCCATGTGATTTGGGAGGTAATACCTGCACCCAGATCAAGGCTTCCTAACATCCTGTCCCTTGGCAATCACGGACATTTCAGCATCATCAGAATTCAGGACTGACGCTGTGCTTCTTGATTTTCTTCCAATGATTTAATCACATTTATCATGCTGATTATATATAAATTCATTGGTGCAATAAACGTACCTCTGTCAACAGTGCCTGAGAGAGAATCCAGGGTGGAGGGGTGGGGAGGAGATGGTTTCAGCTGAATTCTGCAGAAGCTGAATGGAGCTGATAGAGGAAAAGGGATATTCCTGACTTTTACTGTCACGTAGTTGTGGTTTCATAGGTAAATGACAAAGTTCAGACCTAGGCTACCTGTAAACAAAAGATACTATCTTGTTTTCTTAACTTATCTGACTGTCTTGCTTTAGGAAATTCCAAGTTTTGGTGTGGGTAAACAAAATCAACAGAATGCAAATGAAACGTTTATTAAAATGCTAAATTTAGTAATGCCCTTGGAGCTTCTTGGATCAGAGCAGCTATGTAAATACAAATAGCAATTACTACTTAAGTAATTGCCTGAATTAAAATTACAAATATCATATTATGTTATGGTGCATTAGGGAAAGGGAAGGGAGCTCACATTTAATCAGTTCTTTCTTTGTACCAAGCACTAGCTAAACTCTTGCCTTTGGAGTCATGTCTCATTGTATCCATAGGACCCCTGGGAAGCAGTAGGGATTATTATATCCATTTTACAGATGAAGAAATTGAGTCATAGAGATTAAATAACTGACCTAGGGTCACAGAATTGGTTAGTGGCATAACCACGATCCAGATTTCAAGCCTATCTTGTAGTTTATAAAACAGCACTTGAAGTTTCCATTCAGCTTAGAAGTGAATATAGTCATGCATCTATAATGACATTTCAGTCATGGATGGACTCCATATAGGACAGTGGCCCCATAAAATTATAATGGAGCTGAAGAATTTCTTTCAACCGGTGATAATGTCACAGCGCATTACACGTTTGTGGTGATGTTAGTGTAAATAAAACAAACCCATTGTGCTGCCAGTCGTATAAAAGTGTAGCATATACAGTTATATACAGTACATATTACTTAGTAATAACCGACTTACTGGTTTCTGTATTTACCATGGTATAGTTTTTATTGTGTAAAACAGTATGCCATTTTCCACGAACCTCTGGCAGCGGCCTCATACATCTCATACCATGTTGTGTTGATTGTATCATTTTCACACGCTTGATTTAATTGGGTGTTGTCTTGTGCAGTAACTTGGGGCACAGTCTTATAGCCTAGGAACAATAGGTTATACAATGTAGCCTAGCTGCGTTGTAGGCTGTACCATCTAGGTTTGTGTAAGTGCACTCTGTCATATTCGCTCAACGACAAAATCACCCAACTGTGCATTTCTCAGAATGTATCCCTGTCGTTAAGCATCACGTAACTACTTAATTATGACAAATTAAAGTCAGTGTTCCTAAAAGAATTTTTAAACTTAATTTAAAATCAATTCAGTAACACATGTATTCATTTAACCTACTGTGTGCAAATCATAATATTTAAAAGAAAAAGCAGTTTCCGCTTTTAACTTGGATACAGATATTTACTAGGCCTTTTCATAATGGGGGAGGGTGCATAGGATTAGCAAAATATAATTTATATGGTTTGAAATAGCACGTAAAAAACAAAAATGAACCCCATACAAGATTTGTACACAGGCAAATGTGAAGCAAGCCTCTCTCTCTCTTTTAAAAGTATGCTCACTTTCCTTCCTGCCCTATAAATCTTACACTTCCTCGTGGAATACATCATATGGTCTTTATTTTATTTCATCTGCCCTCTGCAGTACGTATTAGAAATATTCCTTTTTTGTGATCCTTCCCAGATTTTTGCTTTCAGCTCATCCACCATCAGTGGACATTTTATAACTTTAGTATTTCTCAGTTTCATAGCTCTTCTAGGTATTTGCTCCAAGGCTTCCTTAAGCATTGGATAGAGGGTTTTTTTTAAACTCTGGAAAGATCACAATTGTACAGCCTATTCTTTTGTTGCAGCTGTCATACTGTTCTCAGAGTCAGGTGACCAAATTGGGCCCCTTTCTCTCTGAGATCTAAGCTGCCTTCATCCACTCACAGCGCCCTTCCTGCGTTTTCGTTTTCATTCTCATTTGTTGACTCCGCACTGTGCATTCCAGTCACTTGCATTTTCTACACTCTGCAGTTGGCAGCTATTTTCAAGTAGCCCCTGAAGGTTTTTGCTTGGCTAGTGTACCGTCAGACAGTTTCGCTTGATACACAGTCTCTGTTTTTTATTTGTGGCCTCTGGACATGTTGCCATGTATTTGACTATGTAACAATAACATTTGTGTTTACCCGCCCTTACTATTTTCAAAAGGCCAGGGACTCTGGAACAGGCCTGGTGCTTTCTATTGTTTTTATTTTCTTTCTATTTTTTAAACTAAACTCTGTGTTGATGAATAAATATTGGTGCTTTTGGTTTATTTTCTAAAATTCTAGAAGCTTGGTTTCAGAACTGTTCTAGATTCACAAGCCTCAATGTTTTATTTATATTCATATTTAGGGCCTTTTGAGCCAGATAATTAAGCAGTAACCTCTAACTTCTCATCATTCTGCATAGCTTTTCCTCATTGCAAGTTTTGTTTTGTTATTGTTTTTGAAAAACAGATGCTTTCTTCCATATTTCTTTTGATTTGAAGTATTTAAACACACTGCTTACCACAAATCTTCATTTCCCATTAGAGTACTTAGGAGAAGCTGCAATCAAATTGTCCCAAATTGTCTTCACATTTGTCACTGCTACTTTCTGCCAGTATGTGTTGAGACAGTTGATCTATAATAGAGATCAGCAAATTTTGCCTACCAGCCAAATCTGACCCACTGCTCATTTTGTAAATAAAGTTTTATTGGAACACGGCAATACTCATTCATTTATACATTATCTATGGCTACTTTTATGCTCTAGTGCCTGGCTTAAGCAGTTGTAGCAAAAACAGTGTGGCCCCCAAAGACTAAGGTATTTACTGAAAAAATGTTGCCAACTCCTTACCTTAACTAATAATACCATGTTACTCGGATTTCCTGATGATATTCTCACAAGTATTTGTTAAAACATACAGATTCCTTGGCTTCTACCATAAAGATTTGGATTTCACTGATTTGATGAGGTATGGGAATTTGTGTTTGTCATACATACGCTAGGTTCTTGCTAAGCAACTTGAGCAACTTCAGCTACTTGGTCATCACTTGGGGCATGTTGGAAATGCAGAGAGCCAGGCCACACTGGAGCTGCTGAGTTGAATCTGCACTGTACCACAAGCCCAGGACTGTGGCACGCATCATTAACCACGAGAAGCAATGCAAGTGGCATGTTCATTCAGGTCACCTTGGTTTGGGTACTGTTTGGAAGTAAGATTTTTTTGTGAAAAATTTGAAAACTAATTGCTTCCCCTTCTTGTGTGAGCCAGCAAAGTAGAGGTAGCATTGCTGGAAGGAGTGAAGAGCTGGCATATGATGGTGACGATAATGCGGCCACCATTTATTGAACTACTGCTTTGTGCTGGCCACATACATAAAGAACTGGACATCGGCCTTGATGTTTATTTTCCTGTTTAATCCTCACAGTAACCCTATGGGCTACTTACTGTCTTTTTTGTACAAATGGTATTGTTGGGCTAAGAATGATTTCATAACTTGCAGAAGCCACACAAGTAGGAAATCAAGTAGAGACTGGAACCGAGGTCTTCCTGACTCTCAACTCCTTGCAATGACTACCATGGTCTGGTGGTTCCCAGGTGGGCTGCTGATCCTTACCACAGATGCTCCATCCCAGGTTATTGAATTAAATTTTCCAGCTCAGCCATAGTCGGGGAGAAACCCCAAAAGTTACTCTGCTGAAAGTTCTCCTACCCTCATCTTTTTGCATAGAACTAAGTCAGATGACCAGCAGTGGAACGTGGAAAGAGCAGGCCTCCCGTGTCCTGTCATTGTAGGGGACTAGAAAGAGAAGTGGGTATGGCCAGTTGTCGTGGCCTAAAATACAGATTCCTTCTTTCTTCTCCAGAGCAGGCACTTGTAGCATCACCTACCTCTTGTCTGTCTGCTTGGGAAATAGTCTGTTTAGGGCAAAAATGTTCTGCTTATGTCAGTAAGAAGCATTTGGGAGTCAATCAACAATTTGTATCCTCAGTGTGCTGCTAGGTATTTGACAACTATAAGGCTGTGAAGAGCTGCGGTACATTTGTCTTGTTGCTTACAACCAATCTGCTCCTGGGTCTTAGAAGACAGAATCAAGGTTCTGTTTGCATTGTGGCATGGCACTTTATCACCTGTCATTCACACATTCAGGGAGGGCAAAGGGGGAAAATCTTTAAAATATTGGCTTTCCCTAAGGGATCGGTTTATGGGTTTTCTTGACTATTTACTTTGTGAGGTGATTAAAAGAAAAACTCCATCATTTTTCCCTCAGAGCTGTTGTGTACTTTTTACCATAACACACCATCGTTAGACTTTACAGATTTTCTCTCTTCATTGTGTTTAAATGATATATACTTTCCAATAAATGATATCATTGCCCTGGAGAGTTATGTTCATTTTATGTTTCTCTTAAATGCATTCGATTTTGATATTTTCTTGGGATTCTGTATAACAGGAATCCCAGTTGTGGGCTATTTCATGTCCAGCTGCCAGCTTTCCCCACAATTACATGTGAACCCTCAGTGCCTCTCATCATGCAGGGAAGACATTTTTCTTTGTTGAGTTGCTCCTGCTGATAGGGTTTTTTTCCCACCAGATCCCTTTGTTGGTACCCAACCATTTTACAGGAGTTTGCACTTGAGTGGAAGGGCCTGTGCCCCCTCCTCCTAAATATGCATTAGCTTTCTCAGTGTTTATTCTGAGAACAACAGTGTGAAGGAAAGTCTACAGCAGAAAAACAGTGAGGACCAGTCTTTTGGGAACTCTGGGAGCATTGTTCCTTATACTGGGTTAAGAGTTTTGTTGAAATGCACACTTTGCCAGTTGGATTAAATGAATAGAAAATTTTCCTTGCCAGATACTGTATCCATCCAAAGGTAGAAAGAGAAGTTGTGTGACTTAGGAAAGTCCTAGCATTATTCTAATTCTTGTTTCAGTGACAAGTAGGAGTCCTGCATTCTTAAGCCATTAATGGGCCTGATGAGGGGACACCTCTGAGTGAGGCTTAAATGGAAGTTGTGTTCTTTTTCAAGATTGCAAAGATGCCTTTGCACCGGTGTTACCTCACAGCCTGGTTCTGTGGCTCTTCCTGAGGAGCCCCCACATGCTAGCTGGTTCCCTTGGGTAATGCAGATGCATGCACTGAATATGCACAGACATCCTAGACTTCTGTATTCCACCCCCTTTGTAACCAGTCAAAGCGTAAGTATATTATAAAGTATATTCTACTCATTAAAAGAATAGTGGAAGCTCACAAAGGGAAATTGTTAATATGTGTTCCAGCGTGTCATTCTGCCCGTGTGAATAAAGAAGATAACTGTTCCCTTGGGAAACTATTTTGGGAATTGAGCAACAGATATGTTAGCCAGAGAATTCTCTTAACTGTAATTTTCCTTTTTGTGTGTACTCAAAAATAACACCCTGATGGGCTCCTCAAGTGCCTCTGACACACAGAGCATGATTGCACAGCCCAGGTGGTGTTAATATGAGACAGTCCCCTGGGCACATGGCACTAGGATTCGTCCAGCTTGTCAGTGTCTTCATCCAGATGGCAGTCTGTCCCATTCACAGAAAGGCTCCGGGCTGAGCCTGCTGGGTACTGTGCTCAGTGTAGTGTGAAAAGGGGGCTTCCACTCACAGCAAGCTCCGCAGGGACATTGTTTCATGGTTACGCTCAACTAAGAAATTCCAGAAGAGCCTTACTGGCTTCCTTTCCCCCTGATTCATTTTTAGAAGCAGATAGTATAATTCAGGTACATGAAACACACACACACAGACCTTTTCTGGTTAGTTTACTCGTGGGTTAACTCAGCTTAAGGATCATGTACTTGTACTATAATTCTTCTGTAAATTCTGTAGCTTTTGTTCTCTGTTTTTGCATTTTCAGTTGTGAAAACTATTTTCAATGTACAGTTTGGATTGTTGGGTTAGTTTATTTAATTAGTTTTTAAGTCTTAAAATGAGAAAAGGGAAAGAAAAGAGAAAATCATTATCAGTCTTAGAAATCAGAATGAATCATTCACTAGTGTTGTAAGAACTGAAACAGGGAAAACCAAGAAAACAGGAATTTTCCCCATAAATAAAGTGAAAAAAAGGAACAGTTTTAAAAGCACTTTGAAAAATTTACCAGAACGTAAAGCCTTCTCCATTTATATTCTCAAATGTTGTTCTGCTTTTGTGTAACTACTTGTATTGTTTGGTAAACACACAGACCCCATAGCAACTGTAGCTGATGATATTTATACTACCTGTAAGACTTCCTTAAACAAATAGACATTCTTTTATGACCTTCACATTTCATTCCTTTTATAGTCTTCAAGGAAATCAGTCCAATGGCACAGTTGATTCTCTCCGTTTTTCTTTCTTTTCCTTTTTAAAAATAGTTTGAGGAATCTATACCTTTGAAGAATCTTTTCTCTGTGTGTATTTTATATTTTGGCTGTGAATGTGGAAAGTGAAGGTACATTATGGCAGAAGATGATGAAAAACATGAAGTGTTTGTGTAAAACGACATGGTCTTTGGTTTTAAGAGGAGCCATTTTAGTCCTCAGGTGGGATTTCAGATTATACTTCCAAAAGGCTAAAACTGCACTGAAATTATTATAATAGACCTTAGACCTGGGCAGGCATCTGTGGCTCGCTGTCTTTTTTTAAATCCAAAATATTGATGGGAACATTTTGGTACATAGGAGCCCCTACATTCAACTTAAATTTTTCTATGAGTCATATTTACGACAAAAACAAGATGGCTAGTGTTAAAGATCAGTGTGACTAGTAAGTGGCAGTTTAATTAGAAAAAAATGAAACCAAGAGCTGGAATAATCCAGTCTTTTGAATAAATTATAGGATTATACACACAGAACTAAAAAGAAACTGAAAGATACATGGGAAGTTGTCCACAGTTCAACAAAGATGTATTCCTAAGCAGGACAAGCCACTGCACAGTACTAATGTGTATCCACTCATTCCACAAAGTGTACCAAGCTCTACCCATGCTCCACATGTCCTAGGCTCTGGGGATGCAGCCATGAGCTTTACAGTCTGTCCTCATGGAACTCACATTGCAGAAGAGAGATAGAACACACAATAATTACATTACTAGAAAGACAGACATAATCAAGAAAAAAAAAGAAAGTAGGGAAGGGGGAAGAGTGAGGCTAATGTTACTAGTTGGGTAAATTGCTTGGTATGGCAAAGACTTTCTGAGAAAGCAGATGTGAAAAAGTGAGGGAAGAGCCTTCCAGGCAGAAGATGAAGCAGTAGCAAATGCCCTGAGGCAGGGAAAAGAGGACACCATGTTTTGCTCAGGCAAGGCCCATACCTCTAGTGTGGGGGCCACTGTGTTTTTAGTAATTATGAGTATGGACTCTGAAGCTGGACTGCCTGCATTCCAATACAGGCTGCCCACTTAAGTTACTTAATCTTGGTATGCCTCAGTTTGGGGTTTTTGTTTTTTTGTTTTTTTTTTTAACCTGTGAAATGGATATGATACCAAGCCATGCCTCATAGATTAACTGCGAGGATTAAATGAGTTAATACATGTTACTTATTCACGTTAGTCTCTGGCACATGTTAGTCTCTGGCACATAGTAGTTGCTCAATAAATACTAACAATTACTGTTAAAGTCATTTATTCATTCAGACCACATTTTTGATCATTTATCGTATACTAACTGTATAGGTTGTGGGAATTAAAAGATGACTACAACATAGTTCTTCCCCATTAGGAGCTCACAGTCTAATCAGAGACACAAACATGGAAACTGACTTTGCAACACAAGGTGATAAATTCAGTGACAGTAGTATATACAAAATGTGATAGTCTATAATTTGTTTAAAATGACCACTAGTGGAATATTGTAGTGTATGTTTTTCCACCCCCACACATGCATCAGGTGAGATTTTTTTTTAACACAACAAGCTCTATGAAGGAAAGGTTCCATGTCTCTTGTTGATTGATGCATTCTGATCATCTAGGGTTGCCAGTCCATAGGCAGTAGGTGCTGCATTTCACTGCAGAGACTAGACGAAATGTTCAGAAGAAGGAGCACTAATGAGATATATTAAAGATCAACAACCTATTTAGAGTACATGCTACCCTTTGGCCACTGATGCTGTAGAAGGACCTGGGTAGCCTTTGTCGATACTTACTGATGCTCCAAACAAGAGACAGAGTTTGGGTTTCTGCTAAGAGTTAATTCTCAACCTTTAGCTTGCATCAGAATCGTTTGGAGGACTGGCTCAACTACAAATTGCTGAACCCCAGCTCCATTGTTTCTAATTCAGTAAGTTGGGATGGGGCCTTAGAATTTGCATCTCTGACAAGTTTCAGGGACCATACTTTGAGATTGTTCTAGGACACCCCAACTGCTATACTACCACTGTGGTGTTCTTCCTTTTCCATCATTCAAAGTGACAGAAGTGATCTGGATGACTGTTATTTACTGTCAGTATTCCCAGTGCCAAAATTCATCATTTCAAAGAGAAAAAGTTACAAGATTATGATTCATTAAAAACATATTTTATGGAATAAAATTTCTTTTAAAATTCTTAACATTGGCCTTTAAATAATTTGTAGCAACTTTGGTTTTGTCTAGTTTCTTTAATGCTTGGAAATGCTTTTTATGCTTCAGTCATCTGCCTGTTCTCATTCTATTCCTTGTAGCAGTTGAGCTCCTACTGATACTTTGAGGACCAGATCAAATATTACATTTTATGTACCAGCCAGCAGTTCAGTTTTCCTTCTCTCCCCACAACTGGAGAACTGGGCAAAACTCTTTCAGAGAGGAAGAAAACTTGGTCACAGTCTATGCCCATGGCCTCCAAAGGTATTTGATTATTCATTCACCCCATTGTTATTAAAAATTTTGAAAATGCATACCTTCTAAGTGTACTTTTAATTAATTATACATGTCTAATATTTTACCTGTATTATAAAAATTAGAGGCCTGGGGTGGGGGAGAAATATGTATACATGCACACATGCACACATGTATATTCACATGAAGTTCTAATATTGCCTTAATAAATAAATTTTAATATTCTCCTGACCAGCCACCCATAAATCTTCTTATGAATCCCAGTGTAGAGACTTGTTCCAGAAACCCAAAACCATGTTTTTCACAAATTAGGTGTTTATTTAAACCAGCTGAACAAAAAAATAAAATAAAAAGAGAGAAGAGCTTAATCCAGTGGAGTCACTCGAAGGAAACAAATGTATGTGTGTGGTGTTTTTAAGCCAATTTGTATCTTCAGCTTATTTGTTCTTTAATCTGTGCTTTCTCATCTGGCCCTCACACTACGGTTACATGATTCTTCTGAGTGTAGAGTATTATTGTGCTGACCTCCATAGAGTATTGGGAGGAGGCATTCAATAAGAAGAATTAGTACTGGAACTTAGATTTATGCTCCCTGGATTTCTGGGTATTGTTGGTTCCTGTAACATATGGGCAAGGTTCCACACAGACCTTTGACTCACCAATGCAAACACACTTGCACTGACATAATGAGAGCCTGGCTAATGGTGTCAATAATTTTTGGATTAGTGGTCCCTTTTCTGTATTGACACAGTTGCTCACAGCCACTCTTTGGAAAGCATTCTGTTTTCTTAACAAGATCCCAGTGTTAATGCTATCAGTGGTAAACTCAAACTCAGGATAAACTTCACTGGTGTCAGAAACAAAAGCTGGAACTCTGCCTCTTCTTGGTCTTTTCCTTTATTCCTTCACTCAGCACCATGCAAACACAGGCATTCTGCCTTTATCATCACCTGTTCTGTGTTTGTAATGGATTGACTGGAATGTACCAAATGGCCTCAGAAACTCGGCCCTCATTCCCCACTCCACTGTGCTACCACATGCCCATACTGCAGGAGTCTGGAAAACAAGATGGCATGTTTTGTGCAGAGTAGCTGAAAAGGGACATGGGGGCAGATTGGTGATGTGGATGATGGAGAAAACAACTTGCCAAAGTTATCTATCGCCTGTCATGGTATCAACCTCAGGTTCTCACAGTTGGTAAAGCAGCCAATTACTAGTCACAGCTACAGCCTCCAGATGAAAAGCTTCCAGATCCTGAATGATAAGTTCTAGTCCTAAAAGCATGGGACATGCTTTACTGTGCTATTGTGCCCTTTGTGGTTCTTTGTCCCCTAAGCAGCAGATGACCCTGAGGCTCTTCCCCATTGAAAATTCCAGTGGAAGTGCTGTGCAGGGACTTGCCTCTGTGTCAGTGTTGACTCAGGAAGTAAATTCAGCACTTCATAAGCTTTTGTTTTTCCAAACTTTAGTAATTTGAATTTGTCCCATCACTATGAAGTTGCCATATCTTCTTACATTATTATTTATATTATTTTCTTAAAATTGGCTTCTTTTTAATTTAAATGAAATAAGCATTATCCTAAGAAATGGTATTTGTGAACTCAGAGATTAGAGATACTATATATGTTTTTGTCCAAGACCAATTTAAATAAACCTACCAGTCTTTGAAAATCCTTTTGTTCACCTGGTATTTTGTGGCATTATCTTCCTGAAAAGTTAATTCAAAATCCTTCTTATTCACATATATTCTCTACTTCCAAGTGCAGGGATACCACCTAAGTTTAGATGATATGTAGGGCAGACCTAGAGTTTGGAAAGTATGAAGTTTGAGTTGTCAAATCCACTGATTCAACAGCATAGACCAGGATATTCCTGATCAATGTCACTCAACAGATTTGTGATAATGTGAAATTGGTGTTTGTTTAGCAGAAACAGGAAATGACCTTTTCTCCAAGCTAACTTCCTTCAGTCTTACCAGTTTGTTGTGTGTATCTATATCTATATATCTATCTACATATATAGATATATAGATATATGAAACATCCTTGCATTTAATTCATAAATAACTCATAAATAAATTTTATGAGTTTGTAGCTACTTTTGGTTAAGTTGCTCAGTACCACCCCTTTCCATATTTCTCCTTCTCCTACTTGCTCTTCAACCCACAGTTAATAGAGAGGAAATTTCATAAGTCCTTCTTTAAGTGCAATCACTTTTAAGATAGATACGGACAGGGAAGGAACTCTCAAGATCATAGTGCTCAAGTTGTGGGCCATCACCCAACACTGTCAGCATTATCCGGGAGTGTGTGGGATTTGTACAGTTTTGGGCCACACCCCAGAACTACTGAATCAGAATATGCATGGTAGAAAGATCTCCAGGTGATTAACATCCATGACAAAATTTGAGAAGCAATACTCTCAGAATGGCAGTGGGAAAAGGAAGATGCTGTGCCCTTATCCTTTGACACAGTTTTGAACCTTAGGCCCAGTCAGCAGTCTTTGAGTCATTTTCCTACCATGTTCAATTTTTGCCATATCTGCATGTGCATATTACTACTTTTCATTTAATATTTTTCTGAGAATTAACTAACTTCAATAGGTTTCAGAAAAGATTACCACTGAGAAATCTCAATTCTGATGGTCTAGTTGAATTTTTTCTCAGTAAACAGGAGCATGAATCTGATACCACAAAAGTGAGGATATTTATATAGCACTCAAATTCGCCCAACACAGCACTTTAATGGGCCATGCCCTGAAGACATTGCAGAAAGATGACCCTTTATTTCTCTCAGGTTAACTTGTAATTTGAGGGTGGGGGGAGGGAAGACCCTGAACATAGATGGGTTAATAGCTTTTATTTCATATGTAAAGTTAGTTAAGGTAGCCCTCACATATCAAGGCACAATTTTGAGAGCAGATAATATAAGAATAATTTCTATCATTGTTTAAAAGCACAAATCTGACACTTAATAGACTAATTCATAGTCACTCCAATAGTAAGTTTTACTCATGAATATATCATATCACAAGGGAGTGTGAAATCCTTTAATTAAACATGATTTCAAAAGCAGCAGAAAAATGAGAAGCTGAGCGTTCTGGGGAAGGAGAGTCAAGGACTCACTGCATGAGAATGAAAGCTAGAAAAGCATGTGGACGTGTTCTGCTGTGGCAGGGGTAGGGGGACCTCATCCTCTGTCACTCGATGCCAGGCCCTTTAATGGGCTTGGATAAAACACCCCTCTCTTTGTGTTAAGATTATAAGACCAATTGCCAACTTACTCCAGGGAAACTGATAAATAAACACATAGGCTAGCATATTTCTGTAACGGGTGAAAAGTAAAACGTAGGACAGTATGCGAGAAATGAGCTGTCTGAGTCATCTCCTGACTCTTCAGTGTGAAGTAAGAAGCCATTTGCTTCTCCAGACATTTTCAATGAAAGTCAAAGGCGAAAGGTCATGTTTACAAAGCTACCAGGTATACCCTGAAGTCCTTTATTACCATTTGCTGTCCCCACATCTCACTTGCGCTTTTGAAGGCAGGCATGAGAACCCTGTCCCCCTGGAACTACAGCACAACACATGAAGACGACACTCAAGTTACTTTAGTTTCTGCAAGACACTGGAATTTGACTTGCAGCTGATCTGGAGGAAATATGCAATGGTATGAAAGATATCATAAGAGTGAACTCTAAAATGGAAAATCATGCTAGATATTTAAGTAATCGCTTTTGCTATTGTGAATCTACATTCATCTTCTTTATAAGGGTAACTGATATCAAGATCCAAAGACAACTCTCCTGGTTTGGTTTCATTTAGGTTGACCTACTGTTATCAGTTAGTTCTTGAAAATTTAGTATAAAAAATCTGAAGTTGGATCATTTTTTCAGATATCACTTCATCACAAGAAATCAAATTCATACTGTCATGTACAAACCTAAGAAATAGCTTAAAATCTTAAGATACTTAATATCTCATTGAAAGTAGGATATGATAGCAAAGCAGAAGGCAGGGAAATGTGGTAAGTAAAAAGTGAAGAGAGAAAGTGGGACTGTTTTAGTGTAAGTTGTTAAAGAATTTAGTAAATAAAAGGAAAAGTTTTAAAATAGCAGTGGTTTTCATTGGCACTATGATGATCACATTTGTATTACTAGGACATCCTGTTACTGTGTATCAAGAAAACACCTTTCTGGAAACCTGAGGTATCTGGACAACTTTCATGTTTGGTTGGGAAGAAGCTGACTCTTGCCAAGCGGCCCAAGTCCTAGGCCATGGTGGGTCAGAGAGAGGAAGATCTGTGGCTGACCATGTCATGGGGTGGACATAAGGAAGCATGTGCACATGGATATGAGACAGAAAAATTGGAAAGAAGAGAGACAGACAAGTAGTGAGTGACCTGAGCTGCAGGGAGGCACAGAGGTGTAGAATGTTGGTGAACTGGCCTTCATCATTAGTACCTGCGGAGCCTGTCTCAGGGTCAGCATTCCACTTTTGTTGTCTGGCTAGAGGAAAGGCCAAACAGTGAGGAACAGAGGGAAGGAAGCACAACTGCCCCTGATTCATAAGAGGTGAGGCTGGTTGCTGGATTCGTTGTGCTTTCTGGTGTGTACATTTGCAGAATGTGAGGAATGGTTTAAAAGGAAATAGCCTACTGTTCTGCAGCAGTGATAAGGACTCTGTTACCCCTACTGGAAGATACAGACCTCATTCATTCTTTTTAAACAGTATTCATTAAGCACCCACTCCTTATTCATCTTGTCAGTAACAGGATATATGATTTGTGCCCCCTCCCTATCCATCTGTATATTCTTGGTAGAAATTTTACCACTGGGAGGAGCAATGTAGGCCATCTTGTGGGATTCCCTTAAGTTTTCAAATACAGAAATGGAGAGCAGGGCAGTTAAATGACTTGCAAAGTTTCTGGTTATTGGCACAGCTGTCAATGCGAAATGAGGTCTTCATTCACTGAACTCCCTTACAGTGCTGGTGTTCAGTGAAAGGCTGAGCCACACCCCTTTATGTGCAAAGCTCAGAGAGCCACAAAACACAGTTACAGAAGATGCATCAGCAAATAAGGACTTGGCAGGATCTGGAAACAGTGCCCCAGGCATTCGTCCTTCAAAAAGTTTTGTTGCTGAGGTTTTATTTTTATTAAATATATATATCTGTTCCCCCAAACTTTAAAAGTTATTTTATAATTTAATGTAACATCAAAAGTTATAATGTAAGTATAAATTCTTGTGAGAACACAAGCAATATATTAGGGAAAATAAGTCTAGCAAAAATGAAATACAAAAATACTACAAACCTTACATTTATGTTTAGTTGGTTTTTGACAAAGGTGGCAAGATGATTTATTTGGGATAGAATTATACTTTAATAAACAGCGCCGGGACAAATGCAAAAGAATGAAATCGGACCCCTTCCTCATACTATATACACAAATTAACCCAAAATGGACCATAAACCTAAATGTGAGAGCTAGAGCTGTTAGAAGAAAACATACAATTAAATCTTTATTACATTGGTTTAGTCAGCGGTTTCTTAGATGTGACATCAAAAAGCATAAGGAACCATAGGAAAAAAAATCAATAAATTGAACCTCATCAAAATTTAAAACTTTTGTGCTTCGAAGCATACCATCAAGAAACGGAAAAGACAGTCCACCAAATGGAAGTAAATATTTGCAACTAACGTATCTGATAAGGGACTTGCATGCAGAAATATGTTTTTTGTTAATTTTTTATTGATTTTAGATAGAAACATCAATTTTTACTGTTCCACCTATTTATGCATTCATTGGTTGACTCTTGTCTGTGTCCTGACCACAGATTGAACTTGCAACTTGGCGGTACTGGAACAATGCTCTAACCAAGCTATCCAGCCAGGGCTAACTTTTTAAATCTCTTGCTTTAAAAAAAGAAAAAGAAAACTCTTGCAGCTCAACAACAAAAAGACAAATAACCCAATATTTAAAATGCATAAAGGACTGAATAAACATTTCTCTAGAGAAGATAGACAGATGGTCAAGAAGTCTGCAAAAAGATATTTACATCATTAATCACTAAGGAAATACAAATCAAAAGTACTAAAAAGTGCCACTTTACATCCACTGGATGGCTATGATAGCCATGCAACAACAAATGTTGGCAAGGATGTGGAGAAATTGGACCTTCAGACAATGTTGATGAGAATATAAGGTAGTGTAGCTGTTTTGGAAAAGAGTCTGACAATTCCTTAAAATGTTAACTGTTGCATTACCACATGACTCACAATTCTACTCCCAAGTATATAGCTAAAAATTTTGAAAACAAACTCAGACAAGTATATTGACATGCATTTTCATATTGGCACTAATCACAATAGCCAAAATGTGGAAACAACCGAAATGTTCATTAGCTGAGATGAATAGTTAAACAGAACATATTACTGCATATGGATACAGTAGAATAGTATTGAGCCATAAAAAAGAAACCAAGTACAGACACTTGCTACATTGTGTCAATAAACCTATAAAATACCATGCTAAGAAAAAGAAGCCAGACACAAAAGACCGTATATTGTATGATTCAAGTTATATGAAAAGTCCAGAATCTTTATAAACAGAGAGTAGATTAGTAGTCGGTAGGGGTTGAGAAGAAATGAGGAATGACTGCTAATGGGTACAGGATTTCTTTTTTGGGGTGATAAAAATGTTCTAAAGTTAGACTGTGGTGATTGTTACACAACTCTGTTAATATAGTCAAAACTGCTGAATTAATACACTCTAAATGAGTGAATCATATTGTGCATGAATTATCTCAATGAAACTTAAAAATGAAAAAGCCCACAATTTTCAGTAATTGGAGCATGACCAGCAGTCTTCTGTAACTTAATGTATCAAATAATATGTCAGTGAAAAGAGAACCGACTGTGTGGGAAAACATATTTGCCAATGATATCTCAGAGAAGGGTTTAATCTCCAAAATATACAAAGAACTTACACGACTCCACTCTAAGAAGACAAGCAACCCAATTAAAAAATGGGCAAAGGACTTGGGCAGACACCTCTCCAAGGAGGACATACAGAGGATCCAGAGACACATGAAAAAATGCTCGATATCGCTAGCTATCAGAGAGATGCAAATTAAAACAACAATGAGATACCACTTGACACCAGTCAGAATGGCCCTCATAAACAAAGCAACAAACAGCAAGTGTTGGAGAGGTTGTGGAGAAAAGGGGACACTAGTGCACTGCTGGTGGGAGTGCAGACTGGTACAACCACTATGGAAAACAGTATGGATTTTTCTTAAAAAACTAAAAATGGATATACCTTTTGACCCAGCAATTCCATTGCTAGGACTATATCCTAAGAACCCTGAAACACCAATCCAAAAGAAACTATGCATCCCTATGTTTATAGCAGCACAATTTACAATAGCCAAGTGTTGGAAGCAACCTAGATGCCCATCAGTAAATGAATGGATCAAAAAACTGTGGTACATTTATACAATGGAATTCTATGCAGCAGAAAGAAAGAAGGAGCTCATACCCTGTGCAACAGCATGGATGGAACTTGAGAGCATCATGCTAAGCGAAGTAAGCCAGGCAGTGAAAGACAAATACCATATGATCTCACCTTTAACAGGAACCTAATCAACAAAACAAAGAAACAAGCATAATATAACCAAAGACATAGAAATTGGGAACAGGCTGAAAGTCACCAGAGGGGAGAGGGGAGGGAATTTCAGGGGAAAAGGGGAAGGATTTACAGAAACAAGTAAAAAGGACACATGGATAAAAACTATGGGGGGGTGGAAATGGGAGGGAAGGGCTGGGGTGGTGGGTTGGGGTGAGAATAAAAGACAGAAAACTGTATAAGATCAACAATTAAAATAAAAATTAAAAAAAAAATATGTCAGTGAAATAAAATACCATTTATAATTTGGGTTATTTTTTTCTTGGGGTTTTGTAGGGGTAAGTTTTAAATCTTAATGGGCACAGATGCAGCCTTTCGTTACAGGTAAATAAAAGTTAGAGAGGAAGAGAAAAGAAAAAACAAATTAGAAAAGAAAAGAAAAAAACAAATTAGAGGAGACTTAGAAGATAGACCTGGGCACAGGAGAAGCTATGTGCCTTCAGGAGTAAGGAGTTGGCATTTGAATTAGCAGGAAATATCTTGGAATATAGTGAGGTGTCTATTCTTTTTATCTCCTTCAAAGATTATTCTCTTGGTTGCCACAGGGAAAATTAGCTTAGAGGACTAATAGTGTAAGGACCACTAAAGACTACAGACTGAATATGAGAAGTTGTTTTTAGTTTTAGCGGGCGAATTAGTGATTCTAGTTTCAAGTTTGGTTAATTTGTTAACTTTGGAAGGCAGTAGTGAATAGACACCATTAAAGAATCATCATCATTATATAAAATCTTAAAGGCAAAAGTCAGTGTCGAAGTTAAGTTTCTGTCTGATATACTTTGATATACATAGAAAAATTCTTAAACAAATGTCATTGAAAATGGCAATGAATATATACTGTACTTAATATCATGTAATGTCAGGAATTGTTATTACATTTTTATGTATAATTTTACTTTTCATAGCACATTGGTTCTTTCTGAAATGCCATCACTATTTTGTAAAAAATATATTTAACTTTTACATATCAAGGAGTTTTTGAAATTTAAATCAGCTAATTTTTCTTGATTGCATACTATTTGTATTTTATATATTCAGAATAAATTAATAGAAAGTATCAGAATGCTGTTTTTTCCAGATGTATTGGCATCATTCTGGTCATCACCTACAGAACAATAACAACAATAAAGGTGTTTGTCTTCAAAAATTTAAAAAATTGGATATACAATTCAGTGTATAGAAATTAGGTAGAATAATGTAGTTATTGTTGTCTGTTCATTCATGAATCCCTCTAATGTTTACTGATCCTGTGTTTTGTGGGAGACGCTGAGTATGTGGAGATAAATTAGAAACAATCCTTACTCCTAGGAATTTTCAACCTGGGAGTTTATAGTAAGAAACACTTTAGTAAACAATTGACTCTAAATTTTTAAAAGTTTAATTTGGGGGCAAATATGTTTCAGTACCTTCAAAACCAACTATTGGGTTGGCAAAAAAGTTCATTATGTTTTTTCTGTATGATGGCTCTAGTAGTGCTTAGTTGTCTTTAAGTTCATTCAAAACAATTTTCTTAGATTGTATTGTGACAGCTGTCATATCAGCATGCATTAAAGAAAAAGTTAACAAAATTGGTGAATTTTTGTACAGTCATTTTAATACTGAAGATGGAAGAAAATACACAGCATATTCAGCTTGTTATGCTTTATTTTTTTCAAGAATGGTAAAAACACAACTGAAACGTAAAAAAAAAAAAAAACTTGTGCAGTGTATAGAGAAGGTACTGTGACTGATCAAACATGTCAAAAGTGGTTTGCAAAGTTTTTTGCTACTGTTGACATTTTGGCCAAGTAATTCTTTGCTGTGGAGCTCTCCTGTGCGTTGGAGGATGTGTAGCAGCACCCTGGCCTCTACCCACTAGAAACCAGTAGCAGGAGATAGCAGACATACTCAGAATATCCAAATCAAAAACATTGGTGAAAATAAAAAACGTGTCTTTTATTTTATGGAAAAAAGTAAGGAACTCTTTGGCCAACCCAATACATCTTTAGTTGTCATTGACCTGGGCAGCATGCTTCCTCACATCGAAGAGTTATCCTTGAACAATTTGTTTAGGTGATTAGACTCACAGACTTTATTTGACCATCAGATGCTTACATTGTCATTTTTTCCGCCATGTTTCATTCTATAAATACAGTCCTGATTAATTCCAGTTAAAGACATTTTTCCCTCGTTTTTAAATTTTCCCCCTTTGTCTCTTTTGGGAGGTCCCCAAAGGTAGTCTGAATATAAATGTTAGTCCTACTCTTTTGATGATACCAAAAAGCTGCCATTCAGAGGTCCAGCTGGTGGGGTGTGACATTGCTTCATACAGAATGACAACAGGGATGCCAGAGGTGACCCTAGCCACACATGCAGTCACAGCAAGCTGCTGTCAGCAAACAGCACTCTGAAAACCAACACCCGCAGCGCACTTGACTTTTCCTGAGTGTGGGTATATATGTGGGTGTTTATATTTATGAAAAGTTACAATTGTACAGCAAAAAAAGTCCTACAAATCACAAAATACAAACTTCAAAAGAAACAAAAAGTGATAGAGTGAAAATTCAGTCTACCCACCACCCCTGCTTCAATTTCCCAGTATCATCCCCAGAAGCAAGAGTTATTTCAATGTCTTACATGCATTTTCAGATACGTGTAAAAACACCATTGCCAGTGTATTCCTTTTGTTTCCAAAGCCAAACACTTTATTTCAGACAATTGTATATTTAAAAGTATCCAGTTATATATTAAAAGTGAAAAGCAAGTGACAGTAGTATGAGTATATGTTTCCATTTTTGTAAACTAGTGATGCATTCGAAGAAAATTCAGGGCAATATTGTAACAAAATGTTAGCAGTGTTATCTTGGCCAGGGTAGGAAGGAGTGGACTTGGGTCAGTAGCCTGCTCCTATTATGTGAATGTAAAAAAATGACATAATCTGTTTATAAGTATGGTTTTAATGTAGAAGCAAATTTCAAGAGGTGTTCTGTGTGACTGTGTGTATGTGTAAGGAGTTGACTTTCTCTACACCTAAGGTGTCACGGGTTGTCCACAGTCAATTGTCATCTGTCCTTACTTACCAAGGTGAACTAAAAGTAAAAGTCAATTGTCATCTGTCCTTACTTACCAAGTTGAACTAAAAGTAAATTCTTAGAGCAGAGTAGATTTTATTCAGGAGCCTTTACAAATATGTTAACCAAAAAATAAGGGGGCAGGGCGAGAGTGGCAAAAATGACATTAAGCTATGCACATTTTTTGTAGTCATAAATTTCTGTAGTGAATACATACTATTTCCTTTAGTTCTATTATTTTCAGAAAACTCTCAGCTTAACCCAGAAAGCACAGTAGGAAAACTATTTGCAGATTTTAACTGCAGGCATGCCTCAATTTTTGTGCCTCACTTTTTTGTGCCTCACAGATACTATGTTGTTTTTTTTTTTTTTTAATTAATTGATGGTTTGTGGCAATGCTGCCGCAATAGATAATGGATCCTTCAAGTATCAGATAATGGTTAGCATGTTTTATCATGAAAGTATTTTTAATTAAGATACATTCTTTTTTAGACATAATGCTATTGTCTACTTAATAGACTACAGAATAGTGTAAACATAACTTTTTTATGCACTAGGAAACCAAAATAATTGTGTGACTCACTTTATTGCAATATTTGCTTTATTGCGGTCATCTGGAACTAAATCCACAATGTCTTTGAGGTATGCCTGATTGATACTAATTTTATATTGTTACTAATTGAGGTTTTATGTTCCCAATATTTTAATTTTTAATTTTTAAAATATTTTATTGATTATGCTATTACAATTGTCCAAATTTTTCCTGCTTTGCCCTCCTCTGCCCAGTTCTCTCCTTTACTCCAGCAGTCCCCTCCCCCTTTAGTTCATGTCCATGGGTCATGCATGCAAGTTCTTTGGCTTTTCCATTTCCCATACTTAACATCTCCCTGTTTATTTTGTACCTACCAATTAATGCTTCTTAATCCCTGTACCTTTTCCCCCATTCTTCCCCTTCCCCCTCCCTGCTGATAACCTTCCAGTTGATCTCCATTTCTGTGATTCTATTCCTGTTCTAGCTGTTTGCTTAGTTTGTTTTAGGTTTTGTTTTTCTTTTTTGATTCAGTTGTTGGTAGTTGTGAGTTTGTTGTCATTTTACTGTTCATAATTTCAATTTTCTTCTTTTTCTTAGGTAAGTCCCTTTAACATTTCATATAATAAGGGCTTGGTGATGATGCACTCCTTTAGCTTTACGTCGTCTGGGAAGCACTTTATCTGCCCTTTCATTCTATATGATAGCTTTGCTGGATAGAATAATCTAGATTGTAGGTCCTTGCTTTTCATCACTTTGAATACTTCTTGCCAGTCCCTCCTTGCCTGCAAAGTTTCTTTTGAGAAATCAGCTGATTGTATTATGGGAACCCCTCTGTAGGTAATGTTCTGCTTTTCTTACTGCTTTTCTTGCTGCTTTTAAGATTCTCTCCCTTTGCCATTTTAATTACGATGTGTCTTGATGTGGTCCTCTCTGGATCCAACTTATTTGAGACTCTGTGCTTCCTGGAATTTTATGTCTGTTTTTTTCACTAAATTTGGGAAGTTTACTTTCACTATTTTTTCAAATAAGTTTTCAGTTTCTTGTTCTTCCTCTTCTCCTTCTGGCATCCCTATGATTCAGATGTTGGCACTTTTGGAGATGTCCCAGAGTGTTCTTATTCTCTCCTCACTTTTTTTTAAACTTGCGTCTTCATTCTTTCCTAGTTGACTATTTATTTCTTCTTTATGTTTTAAATCGTTGACTTGAACCCCCACTTCCTTCCCATTACTGTTGGTTCCCTGTGGATTTTTTTTATTTCAGTTAGTATAGCCTTCATTTCTTCTCTTCTGCTTTTGTCATACTCAGTGAGTTCTCTGAGCATCCTTATCACCAGTGTTAATTCTGCATCTGATAGGTTGGCTATGTCTGTTTCATTTAGTTCTTTTTGTGGGGTTTTGTTCTGTTCTTTCATTTGAGCCATATTTCTTTGTCTCCTAAATTTCATAGACTCCCTATGTTTGTGTATTATTAGGTACAGCCACTTTGACCCTCTGTCTTGGCACACCTGTTATATTGCATGGGGCAGAGCCTTGGTAAATCACCAGGTAAAAGCACCCCACTGCTTTGAAGCTCTTTATGTCGGGAGGGGTCAGAGAGGGGACAGTGCCGCTGCCTGGCTACTGGAGGCTTGTTCAGCCCTTGCCCCATTTCCAGTCACTTCACCCACTTCTCATATGCGACTGGTGCCCCTCTAGCTGTTGCCCTGGTGGGGTTTCCCAGAGCAGGTGGTTTTGTGTATGTTCTAGGACTACAGGCTGTTTAAATGGATTCTCCTGAGATACTGGCAGTTTCTTCTGCTGGCCCAACCCCCACTGGTTTTTGCAGCAAGAAGTTATGAGGCTTTATTTTCTCAGCACTGGAACCCTGCACTGCACATCTGACCTGGGGCTGGGATGGCCCACTCCCCCAGTATCCCTCCTGATTTTTATCCACCACATGTGAATATGGGACTGCACATTCTGCCACCTGCCACTACCTCACTGCCCTCACACTGTGTGTCCTTTCTGCTGTGGCCCCCTGTCTCTGCCCCGCCTACCCATCTGGATGAATATGGCTTCTTTAAATCCATGGTTGTCAGACTTCCATACAGTTTGATTTTTCAGCAGTTCTGGGTGTTTTTTGTTTGGAGGTTAGTTGTGATCCTCCCTATGGTTGTGCGAGAAAGTGAAGCATGTCTACCTATACCTCTGTCTTGACCAGAAGTCAGGTTTCCAACTTGAAGAATCACGAAAAAATATGTATAATGACTAAAAATGTACTTGGCATGTAGCATTTCTTAAAGGCAGCTTGATAAAATAGTCATAGTAAATTTTAAACCTTAGTGCTCATTAACTGGGTAATCACATTTGTCTGAATGTATCAGTTGTATACTGAGGTGTTTTGCCTGGTAAATTTTATTTCTAATATCATTCATAAATTAAAAAAACATGAAAGGAATCTCAATGTCCAAAGTAGAGGAATGGTTAAATTTTGATATGTAACTAGATTTAATGTGGTGTGTGATAGAGTATTTTACAGATCAGTAAATAAGATCCTTGAAGACTGGTTAATCACATGAGATATTATTCACAAAATTATGTTGACTATAAAAGAATGTTATAAGTCTTCATGCTTTAATTTGTGGATGTGTATTTTTGTTTCTGAGTGCAGTTTTTTAAGTTTTCAACATTTCTTAGTTTTTTATTCAGTTTTATTTATTTATTTTTTTCATTTTTTTATTTTATTTTTAATCAGTATTTTTAATTGTTGATATTGTACAGTTTTCTGTCTTTTACCCCGTCCCCAGCCCACCACCCCAGCCCTCCCCACCTTCCTCCCATTTCCACCCCCCATAGTTTTTGTCCATGAGTCCTTTATACTTGTTCCTGTAAATCCTTCCCCTTTTCCCCTGAAATTCCCTCCCCTCCCCCTCTGGTCACTGTCAGACTGTTCTCAAATTCAGTGTCTTTGTTTATATTATGCTTGTTTGTTTGTTTTGTTGATTAGGTTCCTGTTAAAGGTGAGATCATATGGTATTTGTCTTTCACTGCCTGGCTTATTTCACTTAGCATGATGCTCTCCAATTCCATCCATGCTGTCGCAAAGGGTAGGAGCTCCTTCTTTCTTTCTGCTGCATAGAATTCCATTGTGTAGATGTACCACAGTTTTCTTAAACAAAGTGTTAGCATTATGAAAATACTTTAATAATCTTGATAAAATTGATAAAGAAAATAGTTATTATGATTAGATTTTTTTTTTGTAAGCTGTCGGTAGTAACGTTACTTTTTAAATGGTTTCCTCTGTCAGAATAAGTGAGTTTTCTAGTATTTAAAAGGATTCTTTAATTTCAGATATTTTCAGTAATTTTTTAAAATTTAATTTTATTGAAATATAGTTGACATATAGCATTGTAAGTTGGACAGCATAATAATTTACCTACATCATAAAATTATGACCATCATGTTTAATTAATATCCATCCTCTTATATGGTCATATCTGTTTTACTCATTAAAAAAATCTGAAGATGAACATGGATAGTAGTAATTCTTTCCATCATTCTGATGGAATTTCACCCTTTTAACTACTTAGAGAATATCCTTTAATCATTGAGCTTTATAAATCTCACTGTATCTATCTTAGTTTACTTGTGTTATTCTTTCCTCTCATGGGGGCATCCTTTGGTACTTTTGTAAGTTAGTTTTACATAGATTTTTTGTTGTTGTTGTTCCCAGGTTTATTTTATATTTTAAGGCAAAATAGCTTGTCGTTATACTCAGATTATATTAGATTTTCAGTAAAGTCATTTAAAAGCCATAGGGAGACCTTATTCATCTTTGATAAGGTGTCATTTTTGTATGTGTGTGTTTACTCCTAATGCTCACTGTGGATTAATTATAAGTTAGGTGGCGTTTGTGTATGTCTGCTCTTTGAATGTGAATCAATAAAATATATGAATACACATCCTGCTGGTAATATGAAATACAAGACTTGTGTGTGCGCACATGATTGTGTGTGTGGTCATAATTCACTGTGCTTGGAGTTCAAAGTCAGGGAGAGACCATTGTAAAATGGCCCATTCCTTGAAGAGAATGTGCTTGTGTACTAAACAGAACTTTCAGTGTTAGTTTTATATTTTTATTTGGTAGAATCTAAGGTTATAGAAACAACTGTAAAAATAATTTGTCCGAAAGAAGTCTGAATACAGTAACCTAATAGAGAAAACACTTGAGAATATGGTTCATCAGCAAGTGTACAGATATACTTCTCCAAGTACCACATGGTGGAAAGGAAGAGAAAAATGTATAATATTCTGGGTGGGAAGCAGTAAGAGAATCTCAAAAACAAGTACAGATTTTATCATTGCATTATTTACATTAAAAGATAAGTTCTGTCTTCTTGAATCCTTAGCAGTCTGAGGCAAGAACTTTGCACCTAACAACCTGTCAAACACCTTTAATACATGGTGTTACATTTCTAACATTGGACTATTCACATTTGGGGATTTAACTCTTGCTTTTAAATAACAATGCAGAACTAATTAGTGAGAGCCACGAGAAAGGGAAACCCCAGATTCGTTCCTGTTCGCTTTTGGCCGTTGTGGGTTCCTCTGCATTTTGTGTGTGGTGGGATGGTCCTTGGCGGCAAATTCCTTCTCTTACCCTGTGTGTGTTTTCTTTCAGTTTGTCCCATGAGGAGCACCCCCATAGTCACCCTCTCTACGGACATGGTGTATGCAAGTGGCCAGGCTGTGAAGCAGTGTGCGAAGATTTCCAATCATTTCTAAAGTAAGAATCACTTTATATTGCTTTCTTCTTTTTACATAGCTAGCACTTCCCAACGTTCATGCTTTTCCTCTTAAAATGCCTTTTTACTGGAGGGTTCCACATCACTGCTTTGAGGGTGACTCTGTATCACCAGGTCTGGCACTGCTGTCTTGAGAATTGTTACAACTTCCAGGGAGGGCTGCACTTCAATAGGAAAAGGGCTATTCTTAAGGGTAGTTTGATACATTTAGTAAGAGCTTATGTTTACCTTCCTCCCACCCCTGCCAGAATAACAGTGATTAAAGAAAAAGTCTCCCAATATTAAACTTGCAGTAAAGTAGTTTTCACTTTTATTCATGTCCCTACATAACAAAGCATCCTAACTCTGCTTTTATAAAATTGATGTCAGTTACCGGCCAATTGCTGTTTGTGTATTGGGCCTCTTTGTTTTCATACAAATGACTGTAAATATAAGAAATGGATGCTGGGGAAATGCTGACAGCTTGATTCTTTCTAATATTGCTGTTGACTTTTATTCAGATTCTTGTCCTTATGGGGAGAATGGGGTAACTTTAATTTCTACGATTATAGTATGACTAAAACTTGGGTTATCTCATTCGAGTCTGAAACACTTGCAGAGGTATGTCTAGTCTAGCTGAGAAGTGAAATACTTCTGTACTACATCTTAATATTTCCCTTACCTGCCCTGCATTATTGACATCTCATAAATATGTTGATAATATCATTGTCATTGACATGTAGACTGAATATACTGATATATCATGCAACAACCAAATAGATGCACAGATGTAAGCCTGTGTATGTTGGTGTATGACAATTTACAAATGGAGTACTGGAAGTTGTTTTTCTCTCTCATTTAAGCTGTAGGAACAGAAACAGGCTAATTTGTGTTCAGGTGTCTGGCTTTGTGTGGTATTTATATTCTTAGAACAATCCCTACATCTATCTTTATGGATGCGGATACAAATATTATAATAAAGACACTCTTAGAGATACAGCTAGTGTTACCTGCAGGCATTTTTGGTGAATATCATTTTTCGATTAATGAATGGAAATCTGTGAATCTATTTCACAGCTTCCCAGCTTTAATATTTTACCTGAAGAGCGTTAAAAATGTAAGTACTTACAATTTTTTTAAAAGAGATGCCTAAAGTTGTTTTCTAAATATCAACAACTGAGGTCAGTGATATTTTATTTTAAATTAAGCAATAGCCCTTTACCATTATTTTGATTCAAGTTAGTGCTTTGATCTGTTATGAGTCACTCATTATAGAATCTCTGTGTTATTATTTCTTTATCACTTGCCAATTCCTATTTAGGTATTAAAAGAAAAAGATCCTTGCAGAAACCACTTTTAAGTTCTCTCTTGGTACTAGTTTTACTCATCCGTGGAATGGCTGGTAAACATCTGTGAATATGATACATTTTTATAAAGTCTTTAGAACTATAAAATTGCTATCAATATTTTTAGTGACATTTATCAATTTCAGAGTCACAGGAAAAGGGGCAGTTTTCCAAGTTGACCCATTTAGAAAAATTGCTCACAGCCAAGAGTATGTCCACCCAAATTCACAAATCATAGATCATTTATAATGTGAGCTGATTAGGTGATACACACACACACACGTATATGTATGTATATATATGAAGGGACACCTCCACAAGCAGACAGCACAATTTCAAACCATATCTAGTACAGTAGAAGTGAATCTAAACGTCACTAGAAATGAGACCTAGACTTGATTCCTATTTTCAAAAAAGCCATTTTCTAAGGATATTAGGAGTCTGGCTTTTGAATAGGAAACCACTTATCAAATACTATGGTTTTACACATTGCATGGCATGTTTTCAGTTCATGTTTGCTCAGTGGAATTAGACTGTCCACTATCAACCTGCAACTTGAGCTTACTTCCTAGTATACTTACTTATTAACGTATATTTGTCAGAAGACTTTTGTTTTGTTTACAAGCTACAGAGCTGCAAGTTAAATTAGCTTAAGCCAAAAAAGAAATATATGTGTGGGGAGGATTCTGGATGATAGTTGGCTTTTGTAACTAGGAAGTGCAATGGTATGTAGCATTCAAGCATGGCTGCATCCAAGTCCATAAACAGGGTCATTTGAGTTTTGGTTCTTTGTCTGTTTGCTCTATTATCTGTTGTGTTGCATCATTCTTCAGCTTGTTCCAAGTTGAACTGACTGAAGAAAACATTTACAGATCACAAGTTCATCAATCCCAGAGTGCATCGCTTTTCCAGAAAAATTCCTGGGCAGACTGTCATTGCTCAGACTGAGTCATATGTTCTGCTCTGAGCCAGTCACACAGTGAGGAAGCCAGAATTGCCTCACATGCCCACCTGCAGAGCAGATGGAGATGTTCACTCATGTCGACTATATGGGGGTAGGGACCAAAGATTTGGTTCCTGAAACTGAAATATGAATATTGTAAACCAGTGCAAGGAGAGTGAATGCTAGATAAGAAAAAACCCCTCTATAACTCAGAGTTAATTCTCTTGGTGCTTTCCTGAGTTACATGTTGATTGGCCACTTGTGACAAATTTAGGATTTTGAGTTTCTTCTACAGCATGAATTTTGCCCTTGGAAATTCAGACTTGTCTTCAGGTTTTTGGTGTCGTGCCTAATGTAGTGGTCTTCTGACAGATTCATATCTCCTATATCTCTCTGCAGTCCAAAGGGAGAGCACAGTGGCTTTAATGAGGCCGACTTTTCCTTCCAGTGAACTGGACTGAAAAAGCCACCCAACTTTTGTCCTGGCCTCTGTGGTTCAGTTGGTTGCTGCATCATCCTGTAACCTAAAGGTTGTGGGTTTGATTCCCAGTCAGGGCACATACTTGGGCCGCAGATTTGATCTGGTCTGGGCATGTATGGGAGGCAACCAGTTGATGTTTCTCTCTCTAAAAGCAATTAAAAAATGTCCTCAAGTGGAGATAAAAAAGAAAAAGCTACCCAAATTTTTATGGTTCAGACCAAAGCATGTGGCTTCTCTGAATGATGTCATCATGGAGTCATTGTTATTAGGAAGAAAGTTTTAATCATTTATTCTCAAATTGCCAGATTCATAGACTGTGAAAGCACCTCATTTCTGGGCACCTTCTTCTCTTCTGTTATCTGTCTCTTTGGAGGTATTTTCTTATGGTTTAAGCAAATTGATACCAGTGGTGCTTGTATTCTCCAAGGCACTCTTACAAAAAGTAGCCTCGCTCTGTCCTTGATTTAGGTGTTGTTCCGTATATTTTCTTCACCTATATTCTAATCCCCTAATTTTAAACTTCCTTAGTCAGAGTTCATAGTTAAATAACCCTGAAGTGTAGAACAGGCACAATTCCAAGTGCTTTACATATGTAAGTCATTTAATCCTCACAAGCACTTTGTAGTGATACTATAAAAGTACTACTCTCAACCCACAGGTAAAGGAGGCTAAGTCACAGAGACAGTAAGTCATACAGCTCATAAGGGGTGGTGTCACGGTCCAGACTCAGGCATTCTGACTTTATAGCCTTTGTTCTTAACAATTGCATAATACCATCTGCTTAGAAGCAGTGCATTTTATTAACTATATACTTTCTATTTAAGGTACTCAGTCTAAAAAAAAAAACTTTGAAAAAAGTCAGTTTGGGTAGTGAAGCCACTTACTATTAGTGTGAGTATGTTTTCTGTGCTGGTTACATAGCATCTCTGAGCTTCAGTATCAGCTCCTGTAATTTGGGATAATAATAGTAACCAACCTCTTAGGGCTGTTAAAATTTAAAGGTACATCATGTAAAGTGCCTAGCCCATACTAGATACTCTTTAAAAATATTAATGCTTTTCTTCTTATTTATCTAATTAAATATATTTTAAACAGAGGGATAATTTAAGCTATCAAAGCATTTCTGACCTTGTACCTAGGGACTATGCACAGCATTGATATCTTAGAAAAGACTCTTCTTAATAATTTTTATCCATAAATTTCTAGTAAAAATTCTCACACAGTTGAATGTGGTTTTAGGGCAGAGGATGGCAAACTTTTTTTGTAAAGTATCAGGCACTAAGAACATTAGTCTGTGTCACAACTGCTTACCCCTGCCCCATTGTAGCACACACGCATCCATAGGTCCACATGTCAGGAGTGGCTGTGTCCCTTGGACCAGATTGCTGACCTCTGACCTAGGGTAAAATTTTTGGCGTCATCACATTTTTAACTGAGAACTCTTTTTGTAGTTCCTTGGTCATTGCCATGCAGTGTTATTTTTGTTTGAATTCACAGAGTCCTTAAGTTTATTCCTATTTGGGGGAATATCCATGCATGTCTTGCTGTTTGCTTCCTTTACCAGCTGCAGTTTTTACACTTCCATGGACCAGGGTTCCTCCTGGTATTTAGAGTATAAGAGGGGAAAGTGATAACTTTTTTTTTTTTTTTCTGATCTTCTGTTGCTCAGGCTACTACAGTGTAACTTTTAGAGAGGCCAGGATCAGTTTTTCAGGGTAAAAAAACCCCATCTGACAATAAAATGTCACTGTTAACAGAGAGAGGGATTAACTAAAGGAGGGGGCGGGGGGACTCACAGGTCTAAAGATAAGGCATATTTTTTGGCCCTCCCGAGAAAGAAATATCATTACTGTTGGTAAATCAAAACCAGAGATGTGACACTTTTCTGTGACCATTCTGCAGTATTATCCCAATGTGAGGTATGCCACAGGGCCTTGATTTCAAAGATAAATACTATACAGATCAGCATGCTGTTGTCTTTCCCTGACAGCTTTATCAGAATCAGCATATACCCAGTCTATTATAGGCATTTAATTCCCTGTTTCTTCTCAAAACAAGTTGCAGTTTTAATGTTGATTTTTTCAAATCTGTCAACCATGAGTTATCCATGTGACTGTTGTACTAGTTAGAGCTAACTGATACCAGCAGGTGCTCCTGCTAACTTTAATGAAATCCTCCAGCCCTGCATTGCTTGGAATCCTTAGATATAGCAGAAAAACATAAACAAGCCCAGTGCCATCCAGATGGGCAGATGGGTGAAGCTCCTGGTGTGCCCCATTCTCTCCCACTCAGATCCATTTTTATCTTTCAAACCAGGTTGAACACACAATCTGTACCAGTAAAAACACGGATTTATAATTCTTTTTCTTTTTAAAACGGGACTCATATTTGGCAAGGTAGAGAGTGAATTTGAAGGTTAAATCATGACCACATTTTCCTGTTTCCAACTTAGAATATAAAATCAGACACAGGCCTGATAGTTTCACAAATACTAGGTATTCTTAATATGCTTGCAGAAAATACTCCCTTTTCCCCTAGATTTTCTTTTAAACGGTCACATCAAATAAAAGTGTAATTCGTATCCTTGTTTACTATCCATTTGAAAGAAATTTTGGGTGGTGTTTTGTTTGTTTCTATTTTTTGGTTATTTCTCCTGGAAAAAAGCACCATCCAAACCAAAATAAAAAATACTTTGCATATTAGTCAGGTGTATATTTACTGAAGCCAAAATAAATGTTATACGCACTCTAATAGATGACTTGGAGAGAAACGTTGAAAAAAAAAAATGCCCAGAGATGGAACTTTGACCCTTTCAAAAAGGCTGAGGGCCATAGACAGTAGAGGATATTTCATTGGTAATGTGCTTTAAAAATTTTTTTCTATGAGTTTTACTCCTCAAAATTGTAAAGAGTTTTATGTGAAAGAAACTACTAAGTGCTTTCTGTAATGTTTTCACAAGTGTTTTTATCATGGTAACATCTTGTTTACTTTAGTTCCCTGCCTAAAACTACTTGGAACATGTTAAGAAAACATTGCAAGAAAGCCTTGACAAAGAGGCTTTTGTTTAACAGCCACCATGAGGCTGCGAGGATCACAAAGGTGTTAACTTTCAGCCCCTTAAGCACTTCCACATGAAATTCCAGCAACTCTGTTTGTGGTTTTGGAAAAACAAAGTGAATGTTAAAGAAACCAGGTATATGCTAATACATGTCGAAAGAGGCCGGATATCATAAATTGTTTCAAAGCCATTTGCGGCTCTCAGTTTGCACGCCTGAATGTTCTGCATTGAAATTACCTCTGGTTAGTACAACAGACTGGAGCACAGGCAGAGGGACTAGCCAGCTACAGTGTGGGAGTATGCAAATTGCATTCCTGCCTCAATTTACATCTGAACACTGGAATGAAATTTGTCTGCATCCCAAGTGACAACTGTGAACATTACAAAATGAGTTTAATATTTTTATGATTTTGACTTTTCCGCATATTATGCATTTTTAATTGTTTTAGAAAAATAAAAATAGCGTGTTACCAAAAACTCTTTTTTCCCCTTAAAAAATCTGTCACCTTTCTGACATTGTTCCTGAGTTCAAGACCTTTCCCAGTATTCATAGAGGTCAGAGTGGCTTAAATACCACAGTGCCCTCTAGTGATCTATAGAATATTACCAGTAGATAGAAAAGTTTCAACAAGTTTGCCAAAGATAACAGGCCCAATGCCACCAGTTTGCTTGAAAAGAAGCAAATAACATTTAACGTATTTTTTTAGCAAACATATTTTAGTCAGAAATGCAAATGAAATGTAATTTTTTCTTGTAGGCTTTAAAAGCATCAGAAATTTTTTTCAATGTCTACTCCTGCAATTAATTCTACATATACCTGCCTGTTTGTAGACAGCATACTGTGTCACTCCAGATACATTGTTGTGTGTTCATGTATTTTAAGAGCCATTAGGTAGCTTAGGTATTTCACATGATCATTTCCGGTGCGTAATTAGAAGGCATTACTTAAAAGACAGGAATCATCTTTGCTCCATACTTTTATTGACACTGTCTACCATATTATGGCCATGTCTAAATGGTAAAATTTATTATTAGCAGTAGTGTCACAAAAGTCTGAGACAGCGATTTTCCTTTCAATAAAAGTAGTTAAAAACCTTTTAGAAAATCCATAATTTTGATTGCTGGTACTTCATAAATGTATAACTGGTACTTTTTAGCTGTCTCTTTAGGGAAAAATGAGTTTTATCACCTGCAGTACCTGGGTTAATGAAATTGTGTGTTGGAATTTAGCCAGGATGAAAGATGAGATCATTTCAAGGCACTAATACTGGCAACAGGTCTTATAAAAAGCTCTGATTCTTGAGTGAAGTATCATTAGATTTTTTTATTATTTTATTTAAATAGAGAGATTAAGTTAGTTGTCATTTTCAAAGTTTTTGTACTGATGAGATTCTCATTTGGTAACACATTCAAAACCCAGTGACCTAAAAACCTGTGTGGAGCCAAGTGAAACAGAGAAATGTCCATCAGTGCCTATAGTAGAAGAATTTCCTTGCTTCAGATTTCAGCTATAGTTCCTGTTCAGCCCTTTACAAATCACGACTCTCAGCTCAAATTTGAAATAATGCTGCCTTTTTCTCCATGTTCCTCCTGTGTTTGATTGTTTGTGGATATTAGCTGTCCAGGAAATCCCATACTTACAGATATAAATCCAGAATGATCTTGTTTTTCCGCAGCCAGCCCAGGATGTATTAGACAGTTATGATGATTTGTTAATTTTTGTGACCCGTATTTATTTTATGTGTGCTGTATACTATGAGGGGGAAATCAGCTGTTGGAATTGTCTCCTGCCTCTCACCCAGAAAGGAAGCACTAGGCTTTTTCTTTTCTGCTTTGGGCTTTCTTGCTTTATTTTTAGAAGGTTTTATTTTCTTAATCTCTTACTGTTTGTTATTTATGCACTTCTTCATATGGTGATAAACAAGAAATACATTATTCCTGATACACTTCAGTTCTACCCTATCGAGGGCAGGGGCAGGTCTTTGGAGATGCGTGAACAGTGCGCATTCTTTCCAAATGCGTTTTAGATCCATAACATATCTTGACTATGTAGTTCTAGTCTCATTTTTGTGGTAATGCACATTTACCCCAAACAATATATTAATCCTAAGATTTAATATGTGTTTAGGTAGAATTCTGCATGAAATAATAAAATTATATTACAGTCTTGAAGAAGAATAAAAATCACCAAGGTTAGCATTATCTCTTTCTCTCCTCACCCACCACCCTTCATAAAGGATAATCCTTATGAATCTTCTTTTTTTAAATAAGGTCTTTGCTTCTGTCTACCTCTGATTCTGTTTCTGTTTGCAGAGACCCACACTGCTGCTCCGTATTCTCAGTGTCAACTCACTGGCCAGTAGATCCTGCCAGTTTTTTTTTTTTTTTTGATGTCTCAACTTACGATGGTTGTAGGAATAATGGAAACTGGAGCAGTCTACCAAAAAATTAAAGAAAGAATAATGAAAACCCAGTCCTACCAAACAACATATATTTACAGTGGCCTGTTGTTTTTATAGCTGCTTTTTAGCAAGATTTT